>QTSX02000184.1:0-170370 GCA_014839935.2 Entomophthora muscae | reverse complement strand
AGTCTGCAGTAGGAGAGATACAGTTACGTTTTGGAAGAGAGCTTTGGCTAGATTGGTTGCTTCATCAGAAGAATCAACCAAGATGGGAGGTTGATGGGCATGAGCTAGGTAAGGGCAAGCCACCATGACTTTGGCTTCACCTGAAGGTTATCATTAAGTGGTGGTGGTCTTCCCAGAGCAAAGCTTGTATGGGACAGAGACAGTTTCCAGAACAGCCAGAACAGAATAGCCATAACTATTGGATTCTTCACTATCAGAATCTTCAGGGTCTGAATCACTGGAGAGATTGTGGAATAGGTGAAGAATAGTTGGGCCAGAGGAAGACAGAGCTTCCTCATCAGAAGGAGGATCAGGGGAAGATGGGGGAGATTGGTCAACAGAGAGTGTCTCTGCCTCTAAGCTGACCTCTCTTTTCCCGCCTGTTCCTTGGGGTCACAACCTTCCACTAAGGGATTAGTGCAAGTACGCAAGTGGTGCCCTATTTGGCCACAGTTATGACAACCTTGCCTCTTAGTCTGCCCAAATGAACCCAGTGTCATAATGCGCAGCGTACAAGAGATAGTCCTAGCATTACTGGCTTTATTTTCATGCACCACTGTACCCCCATGGGTCAAATGCATTTCTTGCAAGAGCGTCTTAATACTCTTCATGGAAGTGAGTGAAGCCTTGTGTGCCTTAAAGTGTAGTCATAGAAGCTGATTCAATTTTAAAGCATTTGAACAAGCCGTGTAAGCTTCCCAGGGAGTTAACTGTTGACTGGTGATTAACTGTTGACCTTCAATGTAGAAGCAATCTGCAAACTCAGCCATGGTTTCCTTCGGCTTAAAGGTGATGTGCATAAATGTATCCTTCTTTACTTCCAAGCTGAGATCTCCTCTAAACTCCTCAATAAGGAGGCGCTTCATGTCCTCCCAAGTGACAATGGAGGGGAGTTTGGGGACCACCTCTTCTTGGGTATATGGGATGGAGACAGATGAGGATATGTTCCTTTTTGAGCTCATCAGTAGCTGTGGGGTTCCTGATTACCAGTCCCTAAAGTGTGTCCTGGGTTGTAGCCAGGGACCGGCTTGGAGGAGTTGTCATCCTCCAACAGTGGTGAAGGGTTGGTAAGGAGTTTATATTTGCTTGCATAAGGGCAAACTCCTCTAGTATCTTCCCAATTAATAAGTAAGCGTCTCCACTGTACACTTGTACTTCAGCAGGAGCCAGCCCTTCTGTGGGCTAATACCAATCCTGTAATAGTCTTTCAAACTCTCCCCCAATGAACTCTCTTCCTCTATTTGTCATTTCCAAATGCTTTGTCACCTTCTCCCCCTCCTCCTGGGCAGATTGACTAGAGGCAAACTTCCTGCACCCTAGGCAATAGGATTCCTCATCCCCTGGGCTAGGATAGAAAATATGGGGTAATTGACTCATGGGACTTATACTCTCTTGTTACACGGGAAATTTGGATAGGGGTTGTAATAGGTGCTTTATTCACAGTCAGAAGGAAGATCCCCATAGAAACCTTCTGATATATGGCCTTAGGATATGGGGTAATAAAGGGTTTGTTCCAATACTTGGAGTCCTTCAACAATCTCTTGGACTCCTTGTACTTGGTCTTCAGCTCCTGCTCCTTGGTCTTGGGCCTCTGTACTTTGGTCTTGGGCTCCTGCACCTTAGTTGTGGGTTCCTGTGTTCTAATATTAGGCTCCTGTAATCTATCCTGGCTCTGGATTCCTATCATTGGTCTTTTGTTCCTTCTGTAGCTTTTGTGGCCTTTGTAATCCACTTGATCCAGTCCCTGAAGAGTCTCAGATAGCTCTCCCTCTTATAGCCCCTTGTTTCAGACCAAAAACCTCTCCTAGAACTCTGGTTCTTCAAAGCTTAAACTATCCTGTTTTTCTTTTTCTATAATATATTAAACCTTTAAACTTACTTTAGCCAATGAACGCCCTGAATTTTCTGCTTCTGCTCCTCATTTTTTAGGCCCTAACTCTCAAGTTAAAGCCCTTAAAATACTGATTGAATAAACTTTGGCTTGCAGCCAATCAAACACCTCAATTCCACGGTTTTGCCAAAAAGGTTTCCCCTGATGACCCCTCCTTGACCCTGGTTTGAACCTGAGGCTGTCTTGCTCCAGGTAAACAACTGCTCTGCATTTTGAATGGTTTTGCTGTGATTCCCGTCACGTTTCCCCGGCAAATCTTGAGCGCTTCCACATATGTTTTACTTAGGCAAATTTCAACCCTTTGATTTTTCAACATTTCCCCATGTTTCTCTGCGTTTCCTTCAACGTTTTGCACCTTTGAACCTGCCTTCTATTTGTCTTTTTGTCTCTCCTAGTTGTTCTTGGCAAAATTTGCTCTTTTGCCTTTACAGTTTCTCTGTTCTCCTTCCAGCTTCTTTCTGGCCTATTTCCTTTCCAATCCTTCTTCTAAAACTCACATATAGTTCTAACAAACTATAAGAAATTTTTTCTTATCTTTCTTTTTTATTATATGATTTTTAATCCTTTTTTAATCATAATCAGTCAATATCTAATTATTTTTTAACTGCTTTTTCTGTTTTAAATTTCCTCTCAAAAGTCACTAAACCAGCTCTTCCAGCCTCTGCATTCAGTACCTCTAGTTCATCCTCTCAGTTCTTCAGCTCTTCAGCACCAACTTCTGGTCCTTTTGGCCATCCTATATTATAATCAGCTAGTCCTGCATCATAATCTTCTTGTCCTTTAGCTTATCCTTAACCAGTTCCTCACCAAATCCTTACTAAGAACCTCATTTGTTCCTTCTATACACTGAACCATACTGGTTCATTCCATTCAATGTGAATTAACAGTTCATCAACTAGCCTTCACTGTGACCAAACAGTCCCTCTTGCTAGTTTTCTCTGTTAATTCTGTGAACCACCTTGGTTCTTTATCTCAGCCCCCATTACCAGAACTTGTAGACCCAGGCATGAGTCTACATTGAACTGGCGTTTGACTGGGCCCTCACAAGTGGCAATCCACTTAGGCCATTCAACCATAAATCTATGTCTATGCATTGTCTTTACTCATCCAGGTGATGAAGTCCGGGCATTCAGTCGCAGAGTAATCAGCTCTACTTCCCAGAGGCCTGATCACACCAAGTTCTGCAGCTTGCTTTCCCAAGCAGGCCACCTTGGTGACACCTCTGAGCATGCCTATACCCTCTAATGCTTACCTTGGGTTTCCCCAAAGCTCCCATAGGGGCATAAGCAAGGACACCCTACCAGTCTGTTAGGTAGGATGCTTGCTCACAGACCTCCTGTAAGTGTATCAGGGTACGTTGAGCCCTCAGAGCTCTTCCCCTCCCTGGCAGACCACGTTACCCACCAGGAGTCCAAAACCTACTCCCCCCAGACAGACAAAGTTCCTTGCTTGCTATTTCAGTCTTCACCCTTCTTCAGCCACAGTTTCCTGTGGGGTGAAGCACTATAGCCCAAAGCAGCCAACATCTTCTGCTGGGTGAAGGCAACATCTGCCCCTGGTAGTCCTTTGTTACCTACCAGGCAGGCCCCTACTTACCCTAGTAGACCATGTTACCTACTAGGCTCCCCCTACTTACCCCTAGCAGCCCTATGTTACCTACTAGTTTATAGCGTCACCAGCTAACCACAAATTGTCACTCTTGAGCATATTGTCTTTATTTGAAGCCAAATCAACCCTTGCCTGGAAAAAAGCATCCATGTGTATCACCACAGTAGCCCTACACATTGCAGTCTTGTAAATTGTTAGAAAGGCAGCAATGGTAGAGGTTTTAGAATCAAATATCTGGTTGAAGGAAGGCTTATAGTTGGGATTGATGGACAATGAGGTGGACTGACTGTTGTCATCTGGGTTAAGGACATTAATGTGGGGATTGCCCTCAAACTCATATTTGGCAGCAGTTTGTCTAGCCCAGAGGAGTCAAAGGCTTTCCTCTAGGATATCCAAGGTAGAGCTGTTCTGTCCACTAATATCTCTAGTGGTGGCAGCAGCAACTCCAAATTTGTTGATCTTAATTTTTTGCACCAATAAGATGCCAGCAATCCTGTTGAGGCAAGTGGTCAGGAAAGTTGTTTGAGCAGCCAAAGGGGTAACATGTCAATTTATTGTTTCCATAAAGCAAGAGAGGTTCTGTACCTCCCTTTCTAGTGCATCCTGCCTATTTGCAACGTCATTTTTTACTTCTGCTAACTGATCCAAGGCAAGAGCACAGTTGACACAGGGTTGGCCTTCCAATCCAGGGCAACACCCATGATTGACAAAGGTAGGGGTATCAGTGACCTCTGCCTCCCCTTTGCCATCAGAGTTAGAGGATAAATCATCAGGGTCCAAGAGGTGTTGTCTCAAATACTCAATCTCACCTTGCAAGGTAGCTACTTGGTTGGTTAGCAATGTAAGGGTCAGGGGTAGGCTCTACTGGTGGAGGGTTTGTAACAGAGGCTTGACGTTGAGTAGTGGCTTTGAGTTCAGCTATGGCTTCCCATACTTTAGCTTCAAAGGCAGACAGGACCTCAACAGAAGGAGAAGGAGGAGTCACTTCAATGGAAGCTACTCTATTGTCAACGTAGTTTTGAACCTGATATAGAGTGTCTCCTAGTGCAGCCTTATCTGTACCATATTTTTGGTGCAGATGTTGGCCCCAATTATCAACGTGGGTCCCAGCCAACTCAAGTTGTAAATTAACATGCTCTCAAAATTGATTGAGACTGTTAACTAGGGTCTCAAAATCCTGACAATACTTTAGGGGGCCGCTTCTATCTGCCCACACCACATAGTTTGATGCTCATCCAATTTGCATAGTTGATTCTTGATGTATCCAGGGAGCAAGGAACAAAAGGAATTCAGTGAGGAGGTCAAGTTCTTGTGGGAGGCCAGCAAGTTGCGCTGGTTATTGGAAATACACGCAAAGAGACTGTGAGACCATTCTTGATATGCCATATTTTTAAAATGGTTGTTTGAGACAGCGGTGGCTACAGCATTTACAAGCTGGTTCTGGGATCCTAATGCAAGTTGATGGTGAACCATGGCGGGTTGGATGAACTGGTTGACTAATACACCAATTGTATCCATGGACTCCATCAGCGCAGGGGGGAGACCAAAGTCCAAGAGGAAGGAATACAGGTCTTTGAAAGCATACCCAGGACAAAGACCAGGGATAGTATGCATCACCACAGTGCCAGAGTGGAGCAGGGAGCAGGCGGCAGCATAAGCTTGCTTGTAGTTGAGAGAGAAAGCTGAAAGGGGGGCCCACACGGGCCCAGGGGACAGCACCAGTACCATGGGAGTTGAGGGGACATTGGTGATGTCTTCTTCTAGAGGGGGACTAGAAACTTTAGGTTGTTTGGGTACTATAGAAACAAAGGGAGAAGGACCAGAGAATGCGCCTGGGAACAGGGTAACCAAGGGGCTTGCAGCCCCTGTAGTGAGCACCATTTTGTTGTGTTTGGCTCCTGGGGACAACATCCAGGTGGACACGGCGGGAAATCTTTATAACAAAAGATTTGAGGTTCAAAGCTAGCCTTAGGTTAGCCTTCAGGAAAAAATTAAGGGCACATACCTTAATTTCCTGAAATACAAGATGTGAAATTCCTTTTGGCAAAAAGGACAGTAAAAGCTTGAAGATTATTAAAGCCAACACAAATGTGGATAAACTTGTCTGCATTAGTAGAAATGATTCTACTTAAATAGTAGACAAGGGACAGTGATCACTCATTAGATAGACAGAGTGGCCGAGGGGTCACGTTGGGATGAGGTCATACCAGGATCAGACAAGCGAAGGTATGGTATTCCAGAATGGGTGGATATTGGCACAGACCCATTTACGGAAAGCGAGGAATTCCCAAATTCAAAAGCAAAACCAGTCAAATCTTTGCATTTATCATTATTTGAAGGCCATATCAAAATAGCATTAATGGCACAATTTCCGACAATGGGTCAATTCTGAAAGAGTAATTGATTGGCCTGATTAATTGCCATTAATTGTCTAATGAATTAGGCTTTCCACAATCCCTGGTCAACAATTCTTCACATGGAGTTTGATTCATATTTGTAGATTGGGTTGGCTAATCATAACTTCTCTCTAGCTCAAGTATGGAGGATGGATGATTTTTACTTTTAAAGGGATTTATCATCAAGCAAACTTCAATAGCCTATTGCCCGGCACCGTGGTTTTATTTATAACGCCGGGCAATATGCTTTGCTTTGGTTGACGATAAACTGATTCAGTTTTGTTTAAAGGCGTATATATATTTTTAAAAGAATAAATGTATGATTTTATAGAAGCAGCCATAAATTAGGCGAGTGCCATATGTTTAACTTTAATTTATGCCACATAAGTCAATGATACGAGATAAGGATGACCTCGTCCTTCAATCCAGGAGCTTTAAATTCTAAATGAAACTGCCCATGCCATATCGGACAAGAAACATGTGCCTCAATAGGATATCCAGACTTGCTTCAGAATTTTTTCTAGTTCAAATAGCAAAAGGTCCTTTGGGTTGGTATTTCAAAATGCTTAACCAGCTAGCAACACTTGCAAATAGCACTGCCATCTTCCAATGTCTCCTCGGTAATGGCATCCCCTCAGCAAGAGTTGTCCAACCAAACTACTCTACTTACGCTGCACTCAACTTCCAGTGGATCAGTCGCAAACCTTTGAAGCCTCTGGCCTACCTTCGTGCTTCAGCAGCAACCCATATCCAAGCTGCCATCAGATGCTCCTCGGAAACAGGCGTCCCTATCGTTGCACGGGCAGGAGGCCACTCATTTGAAAAGTACTCCATCATCAGCAACTCACATGTCGTGATTGATCTTGGAGAGATGAACAGTACATCCCTCGACAAGGAGACTGGGATTGTGACACTTGGACCTGGTCTTCTCATGGGGCATGTCAACCACTGGCTGTGGCAACAAGGCAACTACTCGATCCCCTCGCCCAGATGCCAGATGATTGGGTTGGCAGGGTTTGCGCTTGGAGGTGGGTATGGGTATTCTTCTCGCAAAGATGGAATGCTTTGTGACCGCATTGTTGAGATGCAAATGGTGGATGCAAGCGGTGAAATCCTAGTTGTAAATGCGAATTCTCACCCCGACCTCTTCTTTGCTCTGCGTGGGGCAGGGGGAGGCAACTTTGGCATCGTCACTCAATTTAGAATACAAACCATCCGCCCTCCCAGCATTGTTCATTCCATTACTTTGAAGTACCCATTCAGTCAACTTGATACCATCCTTCCAATGTGGCATCAATGGGCTTTAAGCAATCCCCACCGCAGCATCACTGCGTTCATCTTTGCCAATATGGGGAGTGTCACCCTCACCGCAGCAATTCAACATTACGACTCTGCGGAAGGCCTAAAGCTAGCCCAAGCACTCACTTCTTCTTTTCCGGAGCCACTAAACCAAACACCTATCCTCCAGTCAAGTTACATGGACATGCTACTAGATCTAAGATCTCCTCCCAACACTCCAACCAACTTCAAAACAATCACTCGCCAGTCCATGGATGCATCTCATTACAAAACCAAATCCATCCTCGCCACCAACCACAGCTCAAACCTAAACCAGCTTCTTGCCAACTTGCCCACATGTGCCGACCTGATGATCGACCTTCACGGCGGCAAAATCAACGACATTGCAACCAACGCCACCGCCTATCCCCACCGCCAAAACGTTCTCTACTCCGTCTCCACTTCCATCCACGCCCTCACCCCCCAGCAGCTCCAGGAAGGAACCCAATGGCTTTCCCAGCTCACCCCAATCCTGAGCACGATGGGATTCCATGTCTACTCCAACTTCATGGATTCCGACATCACCCAGCCCCTCCTCCGCTTCTATGACAACAACACCAAACGCCTTGTTCAGATCAAAGCTGCATATGACCCTGCCAACCTCTTCAACTACCCCCATTCCATCCCCACATCACTCGACAACTTATAAATCATTCAAACAAAAGTTGATAAAAACTATACTTTACCAACGCTTCAAGAATAAAAACAAACATATGCTTCCCAGCCCACCAGCCACAAAAACAGCTTACTATAACCCACTCCAAACCTGGCCATCAAACATACATGCAATACCAATCATCCAACCACACATGCCTACCACATACAGTTAAGTTATAAAATTCAGTAGATATATATCCTTACTATCAATATTTACCACAACCACTGCCATGGTTGCCCTTAGTGCTATCATAACTGTGCCAAAAGCCTCAGTTACCGAAAGGGAAAGAACAAGAGACCAGTTTACAACAGGATTGATTGAAGAAAGAGAAATTGGTTTTATACCCAGTACAAGACTATCCAGGTTGGCATCTGGAAAGGGGATTTCTCAGGGTTGATCTTCAATCACATGTAACCAATCCTATTTGAACAGTATATATGGATTACCAGCTTTGGTGATCCATACAGTTACATCTGGGTGGCATGTATGAGTAGTTGCTTGAATTAGGCAGCAGGCCAAGTCAATCCAGGGGAAGGATAGTAATCTAATCTGTTAGAACCATGTCATTGCAAAACCTCCTTTTTGACCCCTTTAGGGCCCTCATTGTCCAGTATGTCAGGAGGTAGGTTTTCAGGGCCCTGTCTCTGTACTCTTCAGCTGCTGCATAAGGCTGGTATGACACTTGTATTAACAGATACTACCTAGAACAATATTAATCAGTTATAATGCATAGCCTTGTCCTTGCATCTTTTCCCAAGGTCTTGTACCAAGTAGGTATGATTAGGGTAGGCATGTAAGATGATGATGAGTCCCACCTTCTCAGGTTAGAGTCTAGATCAGTTAGGGGTCAATACTCATACTCCTTCTCTGACCTCAAACTGTTTCAGGAGGGTTTGCTCCACAGCTTTGATGTGCTTAGCTTCTCTCTCTGGATGTGTTGATTGGATGGTAAGCATCTTTGGATCATCCTGTGAGGTGCCTTGTTTGGCAACCCCAGCCTGGGAACATTGTTGGTGGTCTTGACTTAAGGTTTTTTAAAGACTATCCCACACAGTCTGTACCCAGTTGCTGTGCTCCAATGTACTTCTCACCCCATCAGAGCTGTTGGGAGATGGTTAGCCCACTTAGTGGTTGCTAGCTTAGCACATACTTGGGCTTGGGATCCATCATAAATCTCATGAACCCCTGTTAGCTTGAGTTTGATATGATGTGGGCAGGCTGTGCTCAATATCTCTCTTGACTAAGTGCATGTTAGTCTTTTCTGACATGAGCTCTGTGTCTCTATTGGTGATCACTAGCTCTGGAGTGCCAAATTTAGCCATCATCCAGTTATCAATAGAGCATCTTAGGTTCTTGCCTGCCTGCTGTTTAGGTTTTTTCACACTGATGTCCATCTTGTGACATGCTCTACCCCAGTAATAATGTAAATTTTGTTATAGCTTCTCTGACATGGGTCCAACAATTTCCAAGGCCCATACCTTGAAAGGTCCTCCATAGAGATGGGTAGTGACAAGTAGGCAACGTTTGGGGAAGCTTTGGAGAAGAGTAATTTTATTATGATGAGTATGGCTTTTATAGCCAGGAATATTGTGGCAAAAGCCTAGCTGGGATAAGCAGCTTGGATCAGATGTCAGGACTCATATCAGGGATGAATGGGTAGATGGACAGGCCTAGTGGATATTGGGTTTATACCAAAGCAGGTGAACGACTGGGAAATCATTTTGGTACCAGATCATGCAATGTATAGATGTAAACTAGGTTGGTGATAGCTGAACTGGTCTAACATCCCAACCTTTGACACACCCCTCCTTTAAGAAATTATTCTGGTACATAAGTGGGGGCCTTATGTTTCTGAAGTTGGTGTGCATTGGATACTAGCCAACTGGAGTGTTCCCTTTTGCTGAGGCAGAGGTGTGATCAATAGTATTTCTTGGTGAGTAGCTTATTGGCTCCTTGAATTTTGGCTAGGTACATACTTCTTTCTAGTGTGTATTTGATGATCCTTCCTGGACCTGTGTTTACTGATTTCAGTTTCTTTCAGCTCCCTAACCAGACAAAAACAGGTGGATTAAGCAGACTTGGCTCCTTGTTTAAGGAAACCTTCTGTGCCTTGAGTCTCTTGATCTCAGCAATTTTGAATTATGATGTATCTGTTGTAATGCCAGAGCTTGCTTGATTGTAGACAGTTTCCCTGGGGAATCTTGATGTATGATTGTTTGTTATGGGTGACTATCTCTGGTTTATATCCATATATTAGTTTAAATTGTGGAGGGCAGTCCCCTGGTTGGTGCACACTTGAGATACTAGCATAGCATGATTTTCACATAGAAACCGCATGTCTTTTAATTTCCCATCCATTGCTTTCTCAAGTGTTCTTATGGGGTCTCTATTTAGGTGTTCACCTCTACTGTTAGCTTATGGCTTGTATGTCAAGGTTGTGGAGTGTTTGATGCTTTTGGCTTGTATGTTGCTGTTCATTTATTGTCTTTTTAGTTCTTTGGCTCCATCAGTGACAATGTAGTCTGGGGTCTCATAGTCAGCCATGGTTGCCTTGTTGATAAAGCAGTTGACTGTTTCTGCTCTGCGTTTTTTATTTGCCCAGTAAATTGGCTTGCAAGTTGAAAAGCAATTGCCAAATTAAGAGACATAGTTCTGTTTTAGCTTCTGGGAATGGCAAAAAATATTTCCAAGCCATAAACTTTGAATAGTTCAGGTTTAGGTAGTGGGTTTACTATTTTTTGTTGTGCTTTGATGCTGGAGTAATCTTCACATGCTGTGTACTTCTTTAGGACATATGTGATGTCTTCCTTTAAGCTTGATCACTATACTATTTCCTTCAATGTGAGGTATAACTTGTTGTCCTTGGGGTGGCCTAGTGTCAGGAATATTTCTGACATAAACCAGATCTTTACTGGGGTGCAATGCTTGGGAAAAATAGAGGATTTGCTTGTCAAAGATTCACAATTTAATCAGGATTTTCCCCCTTTAATTGGGGAAAATGAAAATAAAATAGAAGCCAATACGGAACTTGATCAACACCAGATCAATTTATCATCCGGACAGGTGCCTGTCACGCCCACCAGCACCCTCTGCCAACCTCCCAGCCAGCTACCAGTGGGTCTCCCACTGGCCCTGCTTACCCGCCAACCCCCCACTGCCCACCAGCCTCCCACCTGCTTGCCCCCTGGGCCCCAGCTGACTGCCAGCCACCCACCCAGGTCCCAGCCCCCACTCCCCAACCAATCAAAAGGCACAACCACTACAGATAATCAGAAAATTACCTAGATGCAAGGCCAAAACTCCAGAACAAAGCCATCCCTTCAGAAGAAGGGAAAATTAAGAATTCAAAATTTAAAAATAAGTCTACCACTAACTAATGGAAATCTGGGGCCCAGGCCACATGGTCAGAGCCAAACTCCAACCAGGCCAATATTCCTAAAACCAAAATAGATCATGAGAGAAATTTTGCTCCCATCCCTCACCTAGCACCAGGACAACCTAAGATTATTGGCTCATCTCAAGAACTTCCAAACCAGCCACAGATAACAGAAGAACAAGAGTTTGGCCATCTTTCCAATCCCCAACTGCCATTCCCATCTTCCAAGCTTTTGGGATTTTCCATCTCCTGCTTTTCACTCCCAATTGCAAATCTTTGCACAGGGAAAGCACTATAAATAAAGAATCCCTCCTCAGTAATAGCTTGTGCTATTATTGAGTTTAATACCCTCAATAAAGCTAAATTGAACTCTCAACTTCCAAGTCAACTCTTAATTAGTTTGCCCCAGCCTATAACCTTCAATCCAAGGAAGATGAATCACCTCATCTTAACAGCTGTGCTTACAGCTTGCCTTGGAATTGGGGGATAACAACAGGGGCCAGAATTTTTTGGGCCTTCATCAGAAGGGCTAGGTCATGACTACCACTATGATCCTGGACAACTCAACTCTTGTAAGGTCTTTCCCATAGTGGTGCAAGGTTATAAACTAAAGTGTGTAAAGCATTAGGGTTAAGATTTAAAGGTATAAAAAAGTAGGAACTTTCTGTAATATAATCTTACAGAATCCTGCTAAGAACTCATATTGGGTTACAAAAGGAGTGATAGAGTTTAAACCCCCTAATCAAAGAAGATAAAACAAGGTATTTAATAGTGAACAATTAGTAACTAAGGGGATGTCAATATTGGGATACTCTCTATCAGCAAACTGGTACATATAGCTATTAAAAGATTCCTTAAGGGAAAATAATGGATATAACAAGCCTAAGGATTTTTTTTATACAACTTCCATTTATTTAAAAAGAAAAGAGGGAAATTTAGAATGGGTAAAACAAAAATATAAATTCCTAAAATTTAAGATATGAAGTTTAAAATTGATAAATATTGAAGGGTAGAAATCACTTAGAATTTTGGCTTAAAGCCTACTCTTCAAAAGCTCTTTATTTATAGAAAAAGCCTTTTCAGTTGGGAATCAATGGTCAGGGAGAAAGCAGCCAAGAACAGTAGCAATTAGATAAAGTTTGGAAAGGAACCTGGAGGAAAAGGGGGAAACAGAAGTCCAGTGTGAACGCAGATCAGAAACTTGAAGCTAGGGGGAGCAGTAACAACGTAACCAGGAGTTTTGAAAGGTAAGCAAGAATTAAAATTCTCTAAATTCAAGTAGAAATATTAAGCTAATAGAATAGCCAAAATGAGAGAAGACAACAGAAATTAAAATTCAAATTGACGTAAAAAAATAAGGTAACTGACTTAGAATATTTAATTATTAACAATTTAATTTAAAGCTTCAATTATTAATATAATAAAAGAAAGATTAAAGAAAACCAAAAGATAAGTAACATTCTAAAAACCATTCTTTTGGGGCAGGGTATGACATTACCCCCTCCAGATCCAAGCTCAGGATGTGCTTGGATATAAGGAATGAGGATCTCAGGACAGTTGGTAAGGTTAGACAAAGGCTCCCAAGAACTCTCTTTGACAGAATAACCTTTACAAAGAACCAGGTTTGGTTTTCCATAGTGGTAGCAATGGTTGATTATAGAGTCCACCTTGTACTCAGGAGTTCCTTGGACCATGTGCACAGAAGGAATCACACTTGTCTAATGAAGAGATGGAGGAACACTTTGAAGCTTGAGGAGGGAAGCGTGGAATACATCATGGATGTGATACCCTGGGGAAAGTTGAATGTGGTATGTTATCTTCCCAACCCTTTTAGTTACAAGAAAAGGCCCTATTAATCAGGGACCAAGCTTACAGGAGGGCCATCTGATAGGAAGATTATTTGTATTTAGATATATAAGGTTGTTGACCTGGATGCTCTTTCCTTCCTGACAGTGACAGTCAGCCTGGACCTTGTAAATCTCAATAGCCTTAGAGAGATTCTCCTTTAAGGAATTATGGATGAGTTTTAGTTAGACAAGAAACTCCTCAGCTAACAGGGAGCAGACAGAGGAGGTGACAGAAAGGATAAAAGCAGGAGTATATCCTAAGTTTGCCATGAACAGAATCATCTTGGTAGAGGAATGGGGAGTAGCATTGTAGGAATACTGGGCCAAAGGTAGGTGAGAAGCCCAATTGTCTTGTTGTTTGTTGGAAAAACAGCAAAGGAAACATTCTAGTGTCTGTTTTGTACGTTTGGTTTGCCCATTGGACTGGGATGATAGGATGTGCTAAGGAAGAGGTGAACGCCTAATTGGGTTATAAACTCCTTCCAGAATAGGGAAAGGAGCTGTGGGCCACAGTTGGAGACAATATCTCTTGTAGTGCTGTGGTGAATAAAGACATGTTTAAAAAAAGAGAAGCAGTTGCTTTGCAGTAATGTTGAAATTACAAGGCAAAAAATAGCCTGCTTTGAGAATCTGTCTACAATGACCAGTGTGGCGTCAAACCCATCAGACTGAGGAAGTTGGACAATGTAATCCAAGGAGACAGACTGCCAAGGGCCCTCAGGAACTGGAAGCAAACATAGAAGACCCACAGGTTTCTGAGTGAAATGTTTGTTTCTCTGGCAAACCAGACAACTACTGACATATGACTTGACAAAAGTGGACATCATTGGTCACCAGAAGTGATTGTGGAGTTTAGAAAGAGTCTTCTTATATCTGGAGTGTCCTGCAGCAAGGGAATCATGGAACATGATAGTTAGGAGCTGTTGAAGGTCCAGGGTGGGAACTACCAAAAGGTTGTTGAAGTATAACACACCATCTAGCAGAGAGGAGGAAAGGTTTGTGACTGTCTCATTGTTTGTAAGAGTGTCAATAATCTGGGACAAGGCTTTGTTGGAACACTGGAATTTTTGGATTTGCTTAAGTATGTCAGGAGTTGTGGTGCTGATAATGTTAAGTTTGAGGAAACTCTTGGGTGGAAGAACAATCTTGGTGTTGAGGGTTTTGTAATCTTTGTCCATGTCAGACAGTAGCAGATGGCAACTAAGTGCGTTGGGGAGGGTATTTAGTATACCCTTCTTGTAAATGAGTTTGAAGCAGAAATTTGATAGTTCTAATCCCCATCTGGTGTGTCTCTGGGAGATGCGGCGCAACTTGGTGAAGTAAGTTCTTATGGTCCATGTAAATGAGGAATGGTTTGTTGAGTCCCTCAAGGTAGCAACACCAATGTTTGAGTGTTTTGATGATGGTGAGAAGTTCCTTGTCATGTACCGGGTAGTTTTGTTCAGCTGGAAGGTGTTTTTGAGAGAAGTATACAACAGGGTGTTGCATCCCATTCCCCCCAAGCTGAAGGAGAACACCACCAACAGCATAGTTGATGGCATCAGTCTTGACCAAGAAGGGTTTGGAAAGATCAGGTATAAAGAGAACAGGAGTGAAGACAAAGACAGCCTTAGTAGCAACAAAAGCAAGCTGGGCTTCAGGTGTCCAGACAAAAGGAATGGAAGGGGAAGTGAGGGTAGTGAGAGTCTAACTAGAGAAGAAAATTCTACAAAATTACAGCAATAGTTTGCCAATCCAAGGAAGCCACAAAGCTGTGAGCAAGTCTTGGGAACAGGCCGGTTCTGGATAGCGTCTAGCTTGCTAGGAGAGACAGTGAAGCCATTTTGAGTGACAACATATCTGAGGAAATTAACCTTGGTGCAGAATAATGAGCACTTTAAAGATTTTGCAAATATGTTGTATTCTCAAAGTCTCTGGAGGACCTGGCTGACGTGGGTGACATGGTTGTCAATGGAATAGGAGTATATGAGAATATTGTCAAGATAGATGACAAAAAACTCGTTAAGGAAGGGAAGAAGTGCCTCATTCATTAAGTCCTGAAAGGTTTGCGGAGCGTTACATAATCCAAAGGGCATTACATTGTACTCATACAACCCAAACAGGGTGCAGAATACAGTCTTTCATTTGTATCCAGGGGAGACTCTGACCTGGTTGAAAGCGCTTCAGAGGTCAATCTTAGTGTATAAAGAGCTACCAGAGAGACAATTGGTCAAAGGCTCAGCAGAAGGAATAGGGCATCTATCCTTGATTGTGATCTCATTGAGTGCTCTATAGTTGACACAAGGGCGCTTAGAGCCATCTGATTTACTGACAAAGAAGATGGGAGAAGAATATGGAGACATGGATTGTAAGATGAAGCCCATGGAGAGTTCCTCATCAATGTAGTTCTTTAGCAAGGTGTTGTCTGAGTCAGAGAGAGCAAAAAGCCTTCCCCAGGGGGGAGTAGTGGCTGGTTTAAGGTTTATCTGGATATTGCAGGGCCTATGAGGAGGTAGCAAGTTACATTCTTCTTCACTAAAGCAATCCTTGAAGTCAGAGCAACAATAAGGTAATCCATCCTTGTCCTTGGCAGAAAGAGTAACCAAAATTGTACTAGATATGGCAGTCAGTTTGAGTTTGGAGGGGATTTGGCAAAGAGTACCAGACACAAGAGATAGCAATTTGACAATATTGTTGCAAGTAAATGAAATCTTGTTGTTTGGGTGATCAAAGTTAAGCAACAACTCTCTCAGCCACAGAGATCCAAAAATGAGGGGGAATGATAAGTTAGGAGAGGAGTTACACATGACACAGAATGGAGAGCCCTTCAAGTCAATGATGATGGGTTGGAGGATAGGTGTGGCGCCAGTGAGGGTGCTATTTCCCACTTTGAAATTGAGGGATCCAAAAGCAGGAAGTCAAATTAAGTTAGCAAGTTACTCTTCAATTAAGATGGCATCAGCGCCAGTATTGATAAGAGCAAGGACTTTGATTTTTCCCAAAGGCCCATGAATAGTCACTAAGATAGTAAGTGACTTGGAATTGCTGCTAAGGGAAAGCAAGGTGAGGGTGGAGGTCTTTTTAATAAGGAGGGAACACTTGGAGAGAGGGCAGGCTAGTAGAAGATGGTCACTTGATTCATAGTAGGAGCAGAGGTTATTGTTCCTTCTTCTGAGGACTTCCTTGGAAGTAAGACAAAACCTCCTCCAGCCTTTGGCTTGGTACCAGGTGGAGTGGTTGAAGAAAGAGGTACTTTTTCTGATACAAATGACTGAGGTGCAGGGATAGGTTGAAAGGAGATTGTGTTTTCAAGGAAAGGTATCTTTGGTTCTACTTAACCACCTCTCTGATAAGAAGCTCTAACCCATTGGGGAGATTGTGGTGGACCAAAAATCCCTGGAGAAACTTGTTGAGGCCTATCTTGTAGAAGCTACAAGCCTCAGTGTCAGAGGCTTGTAGTCTTGACTAAAGGGAGGAAAAATTCTGGTTATATTTGCTAACTGGAAGAAATCCTTGTGTGGGGCCTTCAAATTGGGAAGCAGAGATAGTAGATGACTCTTTGTCTTCTCCAGAGAAGGATAGGAGGGAAATAATGAAGAGATCATAGTTCTGGAGGATACCTGGGCTGCATATTGAGTGAGAGTTAGACTAATCTCTGTAATGACCAGTGAGTTTCTCTGTAAGATAGAGAATCTTCTGGGAGTTGGCAGGGAACTCAGATCCATAAGCAGTGAAGTGGGCCTGTGCATAAGCTAAAGTGTTAAAAATACTAGGGGGTGGAGAGTTATGAGATAAGTATTGAGAACTACTGTTTTTTTGGTGTAGGAAGTAGGAGTATGTCCTTATTTATTACAAAAAACTTTATCATATAGCCAACCAAGTAAAAAACAACTAGAGATAAACATGTTACAGTAAGAATAGAGAGAAAAAAGGCTAAAAGGATGATAGAAGAGATGGAAAAGTATTGTCTGGGTCAATCTCATGGGAAGCCAAAAAATGTAAGGTCTTGCCCATAGTGGTGCAAGGTTATAAACTAAAGTGTGTAAAGCATTAGGGTTAAGATTTAAAGGTATAAAAAAGTAGGAACTTTCTGTAATATAATCTTACAGAATCCTGCTAAGAACTCATATTGGGTTACAAAAGGAGTGATAGAGTTTAAACCCCCTAATCAAAGAAGATAAAACAGGGTATTTAATAGTGAACAATTAGTAACTAAGGGGATGTCAATATTGGGATACTCTCTATCAGCAAACTGGTACATATAGCTATTAAAAGATTCCTTAAGGGAAAATAATGGATATAACAAGCCTAAGGATTGTTGTTTTACAACTTCCATTTATTTAAAAAGAAAAGAAGGAAATTTAGAATGAGTAAAATAAAAAATATAAATTCCTAAAATTTTAGATCTGAAGTAAAAATTGATAAAAATTGAAGGGTAGAAATCACTTAGTATTTTGGCTTAAAGCCTACTCTTCAAAAGCTCTTTATTTATAGAAAAAGCCTTTTCAGTTGGGAATCAATGGTCAGGGAGAAAGCAGACAAGAACAGTAGCAATTAGAGAAAGTTTGGAAAGGAACCTGGAGGAAAAGAGGAAACAGAAACCCAGTGTGAATGCAGATCAGCAATGTGAAGCTGAGGGGAGCGGTTACAACGTAACCAGGAGTTTTGAAAGGTAAGCAAAAATTAAAATTCTCTAACTTCAAGTAGAAAATATAAAGCTAATAGAATAACCAGAAGAAAGAAGAAGACAAAGGCAAATTGAATTCAAATCAACGTGAAAAACAAGGTAACTAACTTAGAATACTTAATTATTAACAATTTAACTTAAAATTTCAAATATTAAAATAATAAAAGAAAGATTAAAGAGAACCAAAAATAAATATAATATCTAAAAAGCCTGCCCTTCAGGGCAGGGCATGACAACTCTTCAAACACTGGTTCCTGGCCTCCCCTTGTATCTCCACACTCTACCATGTCCATTGCAGTGTATAACTCCCTATACTAAGTGCTGACCCACTTTGCAGGGAGCTTCAGGAGATACAACATCTACGCCAAAGTCTTCTGGTAGTTGATGACCATCTATCTAATTGTCACCGCCTTGAATGGCTTCCAGTTCTCCAACCTTCAACCTTACCTTCTTCAAGTAGTATCAACAATGTCTGGGTATTCCACCTAGTAACTAATGGTGTCTGAGGATTTTATCTACTCTCTATGCCAGGGGAATATATGGTATATGTTTATCACTGAAAATGTGGTATAATATGCCATTAAACACAAGGAAGTATTTTTTTCTTACTGATGTTTTATGAGTTAGTTGACAGGTTGCAGGATCTTTGCCTTTGATCTTATAGTCTGTGGTGTATAATTTAGGTCATTCTAGATAAAGGTGGTCAGGGTGATTCTATCTAGAATAAAACAGTCTAGAGAGCATAATATATGACCAACTTCCCCCCTTTTATACAAGATGCCCAGATAAGCTTCTCTGTAAAAGACATCCATTTTCATTGCCACTGTGTAAGGGTGCTTTGTGTTTTGAAGCATATTAAGTATTTATGGTCTATTCTTATGCAAGCGTTTAGGTGTCCTTCTATATAAAATCTTTTGTTCTTTAAAGTGTTATGTATTGCAAGAAAATCTTTTTCATGTATTGATTATCTCTTCTTGCTGCTTGTTAACTTTCTAAATGTTGATAACAGACTGGCAGGAAGTCCTGCTGCCCTGGCTAACATATATGTAGTACAGCACCAATGATAGTGTCATTAGTATATGACTCTATCTTTTAGCACCCATTATTGTTTGAGTATTAAAGTATTGATGCTTTGATCAGGGCTTGTTTTAGTAGTTGGAAATTCTTATTAAATTCAGGTGTCCAGATTAATTTCTTTTTAAGCATTACCCTTGGTTAGGTTATTGATTGGTGTGGTTACTTTTCTGCAGTCTTTGATGTATTTCCTTAGGTAAGCTATCATTGTAGGAAAGCATCTCACTTGCTTCAAAGATGTGGGTTGCTGAATGATATTTATGGCTTTGATCTTATTCAGGTCTGCTTTTATGCTGCCATCTGAGACAATGTGGTCCAAGAACAAGAGTTCAGTTCCCATAAATTGGCGTGTGCTGGGTTTTGCGTACAGCTTGTGCTTTGCAAGTAAATTTTGCATCTCATAAACATGCCTGAGGAGCTCCTTCTTGGTTTTATAAACCATGATGGTGTTTTTGAGGTAGCATAGTGTATTTGAAAGACCATTGATCCTTGGTCCATCATAGCAACAAATGCTACATTTGTATCAACCGTTCCAAAGCCCATTGCTCTACACTTGAAGGGCCTGAACTGTGTACAAGATGCTGGGTTTAGTAGTCTTTTTACTTCTACCTGATTTTATCCTGAAACTAAGTCAGTCTCTGAGAAATAATTTGCTACTGAGAAGCTTGCAAATTGATCCTAAATTGATGGGAGAGGATAATTATTTCTCTCATGCTAGAATCAAGGCTTTATAGTCAGTCCCAAGCCAAACTGTGCCCTCTGTCTTCTTTACAAAGGAACCTGTTGCCCATGGAGATCATGAAGGACTATTAAACCTTTTTCAAATTTTTCCTCAATGTATGCTTTCAAGGCTCAGGTTTCTGTAGAGAATATTCTGTACAGGGGCACCAGTTTGGGCATGCTGTTCATAAGTAAGTGCCTTTTCTGAAATTCTTTTCCAAGAATAGGTCTGCTAGCTCTTCTTTGAAGACATGGGCATGCTTGTTTGGGAGCCTTGCCATCTCCAGAGATCCCATTTCTGATGTGTATATGCTATTGAATCCCAAGCATCCCATCATGTGTAGGGTGACAGCCTTGGTTGGATCTGAGCCATTGTTGCAGCCAAGTTTCCAGACTCACCTGCTAATGTATCTTACAATACACAGAGGGCGCTCAAAGAGCCGCCCCTTGACGTATCTAACGGCACAGATTAATCTGATGGCAATATTGAATGGTGTGTACTTCATCCTAATTAGGAGCGCTACCAATTTGACTTTCTGGTCACTGTACAAGTTATTCCTTGGCTACAAACCTTACATGAAACTTCCCACTATGCCACTCCCTTGTGCCCTGGTGGCTTTCCCCATATGGTATATTAATCACAATATTTCTCAATAAACAATACCTTGTTCCTATTATTCTGTCCTTTCTATTGGACTGTTGTCTTCCCCAATTCCAAACACTGAATCCTCATTGGTTCAGTTGCAACAGTGGTAGCAGCGGTAGGTTGACAACCTACCTAAAACAAAATCCTCCCTAAGAAAGGACAGAGTACAGGCTGTATGGCTACTCCTCAACAAGAAACTTTCCTGCCAATCCCCAAGAGGGACATCCCTGACAGGTATGTCATCTATCAAGACCAGCTAATCCTCACAAGTGTGTAAAATTGGCTCTGTCTTGGGCAGCGTGACGCCAGCATCACCCCGCCCCAGTCAGACCTGTCACAACACATGCTCAACCTTTGGCTAGAATCCTTTGCAGGTGGCATCAAAGGGGCCAATATTGTCAGTTGGCTCCAATTGACCAAAACCCGCCTCTGTATCTGCCAGGTTCCCAAGCTCATGTGGGTTGCCACTGCATCTGGCCGCCTCACAGGGCCTGCCGCCGTGTGGTTCACCAACTGGGCCAGTCAGGAACTCGATGTTACCTGGGCAGCATTCCAAGATGTTGCAAAGTCTTGCTACAGCAAAACCTTCTCCCCCATTGCCATGGGAACTCCTCTTCTAGTAATCAAGAAAACTGGGTCTGTTCCTGAGTACCTTGCTGCCTGGCAACAAGCTCTTGCTGCTGCCCCCAAATCTGTGACTGACGGAAATGCAATGCTACTCACTCTCATCATCAATGGGTTAAAACCCCATATCTGTAAGTGGGTCCCTGTAGGTTGCTGTATCTCCATTAATGACTGCTACAAGGCCATTGTAGAGGCTAACAACCAGGCCTCAATGGGCTTCTGCCGTACCAGTGACGCCCCATCCCAACCTTGTACAACACCTGGCAGTGGCAACAACCAAATGGGCCGCTGCCAGTCTTGTCAGCAGGATAATGGGACTAAACACCCCCGCAAGGGGGAGCTCCAACTAGCGCAGATTGAGGATCAGGGAAAAGCCTGGGGGTTGTAACAATAAGAGGCCTTACAACCCCACCTGACCCATCCTCTCAACCACTGCTTGCAAAAAACCCCTGTGACTACAACATCCATGAAGTCAAAACCCTGGACGTCTTCCAAGTCCACAGTGACAACACTGTACTACAAGCAAGCCACTCTCCAAATAAAGTAACCCACTTAGACTATCCCTTCTGTTTCTGTGGGAACACCCACAAATTACTGGTAGATACTGGGGCCAACCACACTATAATTGACCAGAGTTTGCTGACTTGCAAAAATTAGACCAAGTGCCTAGCAGATTCAAGGCAGTACAAGTGGCTGACTCCCTGTAAAGCCCCAGAATATGAGGGAGTATTTTAGCAAGGTAGGGTACCAAGTTGGCAACTTAGAACCATGTGAGTGACGTCACAATGAGGTAGACTATCATCATCCATCTGAAGACCTTGACGTGTATGTTAATTTCCCAAAATTACTGGCAAAAGTACGTAAGCATGTGGTATACAAATGTGTATATAGCTACAGACTGGGTGGAGCAGGGCAACACCAGCGTGGACCAGGAGTACTGCTCAGAGGAGTTTAGCTGCTCTGGCTCCTTGTAGAAGTACTTGTTGGGTGGTTTATTGTACGGCCCATGCTGGTGATTGTATTGGTGGCCCCAATTCCAAGGCAAGCTGTGAGTACAGCTGAGAAGATTAGATTGTTCATCTTCTGATCCTGGGAAAGGGCAGACAAAGCTTGGTGCCTTTAACTTACTTGTAGGATAAAGTTCTGATTGATTTATGTGATACTATTGAGGGGTAATTTCACTCAATGATAGCACAAACTACCATCAAGTGAATTGGCTTTATTATAAACTATCATCCTTGTGGTGGCATGAATAGAGTAAAACACTGGACAGGGAATCCCAAACACTTAGTGTTGTCTGAAATTCCCTTTTGGGAGGGGAATTGGTAGTGGTGTGCAGGCAATGGATTGTTATTTCTGGGCTTGCATTAGCTTGGTGTATTATTGGATGCTTTCATGCATCCAATTTTGAATTTTGCAGTTAATGCAGGAATGGATGGGTTGAGCAGCTTGTCAGCCCCTCCCAAATTTGGCAAATTCCAAATTTGGGCAGCAGTTCCCCCTCCATTTGGGTTTGGGGAAATTGCCTTTTTGGGTTTCCTTGTTTGGAAATTTCCCCATTTGGCGGCCTGGGTGGGGGACTGGATGGCAGTGGTGGGTGGGTGGGCGCCTGGCAGCCGGCTGCGTGGCCCACAGACGGGGTATAAAACCCGTCTGAATTAAAATTCTTATTTTTAATTCTTGTTTTCTGGCCCCAGCTTCCTGCAACAGTTTCCCCAATAAGGGGGAACTGCTGCCATTTTTTATTTTGTTTTTTACAATTGATTGTAAAAAAAATATTGTCCTGAACTACATTATTGTCAGGAATATTCCTGATACTCCTGTAGAGTTGCAATTACCCATGAGACAGTACCCTTCTCTGTGAGGATGGGGAACATCCAGGTTAAGCTCTCTAGGCCAATCATGGCAGGGCTCAGCCACAACATAATTGATGGTCTCAACTGGCTCTGGCACAACCGTCCCTACATCAACTGGGATACATATGTTATCACCCCTAATAGAAATGAGGTGGGCTTCCAGATTTATCCTGTTGAGATGAGCAAGTTACTCGACAATACCATGTTTGTTAGGATAACAGAAACAGGCTCGTACAACTTCAAGGGGGGAAACTAGACTTCAATCAATGTTCAGTCAAAGTTATCTGCGCTGAACCATCTGCAGTCTCTCCCTTGGCCACTTTTCCCCCACCAGCGCTTGTTGCACTCCTTGAGGTGTACAAGGACGTGTTCAGTGAGACACTTGAACAACTACCTTCTCCCCAGGAGATTCAGCACGCTGTACAATACCAAGGGTTATTACCTAAAGAACAACCATTATATTGTCTTACACCAAAGGAAGATGAGACCCTCTGCCAGCACCTTGTGAACGTGCTTGATAAGGGCTTCATTTTCCCCTTGCTCTCTCCATACAGGATGGCTGTCTTCTTTGTAGCCAAGAAGGACGGGTCCCTTTCCCTGGTCACAGACTACTGCGCCCTAAATGAGGTGACAGTTAAGAATAAGTACCCTCTGCCGCTGATTGACAACCTGTTTGATATACTCACAGGTGTGAAGGTCTTTAGCAAGATTGATCTCACTGTGGGGTACAACCAGGTCCGCATTGCACCAGGGGATGAAGAAAAAACTGCCTTCCACACATGCTACAGGTTGTTTGAGTGTTGGGTCATGAACTTCAGAATGACCAACACTCCTTCCACCTTTGCCATGTTGATGAACAAAGCATTTGAGGAACTGATTGGAAAATGTGTGGTTGTGTACCTTGACAACATTATTGTCTTCAGTCAAGATCAAACCACACACCTCTAACACCTCCGTGCTATCCTTGACACCCTTTGGAAAAACCAGCTAAAACTAAACCCTCAAAATGCAAGTTTCTCAAGTTGGAGCTGCTATTCCTTGGGCACACCATCTCTTCCCAAGGAATAAAGCCTGATCCTGCCAAAATCAAGGCAATCACCAGCATGCCGCCCCCCCACTGATGTGGGCCAGGTGCAGACATTCTCGGGCATGGTTGCCTACTTGCACAAGTTCATTCCCAATTGTGGGGAACTAGTTGCACCTCTCACTGAGCTCCTCAACACCAAACAGCGCTTCCATTGGATCCCTGTCAGAGATCAAGCCTTCAAAATGATGAAGCAAAGGCTCACATCAGCACCTGTACTGCAGTTCCCCAATTGAAACCACCAGTACAAACTTGAGACCAATGCCTCTGATAGGGCCATAGGGGGTGTGCTAAGGGTAGAAACTGACAATGGCGTCTTCCTCCCTGTGGCATATGAGTCCAGGAAACTTACCAACTCAGAAAAACATTACCCCATTAATGATAAAGAATTAGCGGCAATTGTGCACTGCATCAAGAAGTGAAGCTGTTACTTGGAAGGAGCTAAATTCCCACCCCATGTCTTGACAGACCAAAAATTGCTCTAGTAATTTAACACACAGTCCCACTTGACACGCTGCCAAGCAGGCTGGGTTGAGCGTCTATCCCCTTACCAGTTACGCATCAAGTATAAGCCTGGGAAGGAACTTGTCATAGCTGATGCCCTCTCACAACTCTTTGTAGCGTCCATCACTGGGGACAATGGTTTGGACCCAGATTGGCTTATGCTCTATCTCTGCCCTGAGGCAACTTGCTACAAAGGCCTTAACTTGGTAACCATCTCCAAGTTGAAAGACAACAAAAGTCAGTTCACCACCAATGCTGGTAATGTCTGCCATTGGGCAGAGACAGGTGAGAAGACGCCTGACATTCCCACCATGCAACAAGGTGACACAATATTGCACTACCACCAAACCCTGGGTCACATCAGAGGGTGTAACCTCTTTAAGATATGAAACAGAAGGTTTGGTGGCCGCACATGCGTCAAGACATCTTAAATCTCCTTGAAACGTGTGTGTTGTGCAAAAAGAATACATCCAAGCCTGCACCCCCCAAGTCTGTCCTGCCCATCAAGGCCATGGAATCTTTGAACAGTGGGCTCTTGACATTGTGGGACAACTCCCCAAAGACATACTGGGGAAGAAGTACATTATCACTGCCATTGACCACTTCACTTGCTGGCCAGTGGCCTGGGCAACAACTAACCACACTGCCACCACCATCACCTGCTTCATTGGCAAAGAAATTGTGGCCCGCTTTGGGCAACCCAAACATCTCATCACAGATGGCGGCCCCAAACTTGTTGGACATGTCATGAAGGCATACTGCGCCAAGAATGCACTCCAATGTATAGTTACAACCCCCTACCATCCACAAGCCAATGGGCGTGTAGAACGGTTAAATGGCTCACTAGTTCAACTGATTGCCAAGCTCTCACAAGAGCACCCCATCACTGCATGGACTGAACACCTGCCCACCGCTCTACTTATCCTCCAAGCAAGAATTAACAGGGGCTCATGTTCAGCCCAAGCACCCTGGCCTTTGGGACGCCTGACAGCCTGACAGGAGTTGAACAAGGAAAGCTATGGTCCAAGGTTCCCAACAAGCCTCCATTATTAACAACTCCATACATAGATCAATGGTGTGCCAAAGCCCAGTAAATTGAACATAAGCAAAATTGAGGGAGTGATAAAGCACCTTGAAGCCAGGTACGCCATAGGTGACCCCATTTACATCCTCAATCCCAATTCTGTCAAGTTGGAACCCAACCACCTAGGGCCCTTCAAGATGGCTGATGTCTATGACAATCATACCTATCAACTCAAAGATGCCCAAGGGAATACCAAGAGGCTTCACCACAATTGCTTGCGCCCCGGCCATGCCATCCCCACACAAAGGCTGTTTGTGCGGACCTTCCAAACCTTCCGCAGACTCCAGTCTTGGTGTCTAACAACAAACAGGGGGCAAGGGGGTGTTGCAACTGAGTTTCCAGACTCAACTGCTAATGTATCTTACAATACATAGGGGGCGCTTGTTATAAAAGTTGCAGCAAAGGGTTGCTAGTTTCTACAAACAGTTAGTCAGTGACCTAATTCTTAATACTATACCTGTTGATGGTATAGTGACAGTCTATGAAGGACAGAAGAATAATAAAGTGTGTAGAAAAAACTGGTATTTATTTAGATAGTATCACACTTATATAGTGTGAGGCGGGGGAATTGCCATCAGAGGCAGGGAGGCACATACAGAAGAACTTTCCAAATGGAGGAGAGTGGGTTGACACAGCTATAAGTCTTGCGCAAGAGAACAACCGCTTTATTGCGGCTTTCCTTTAGGAGTAAGATATAAAAAACTTAATTGTTCTATTTATAATCCCAGAAGTCAAGCCTGTGCCTTGTGCGCAATTGAAAGGCAAATTGAACACCTGTTTTAGGGGCGTTTTAAACGTCTTTATTACAAGTAGAATCAGGATACAATAGCGCAACCGCGCAATTGTTACATTGCTTAATCCCTAGATTGACGACTTTTTATCTAATCTATTAAGGATCTGCAACATTTCCCTCCAATGGATTAGACAACAGGTTTAAAAATGGCTGGTATCTCAAGGTGACAGCTATGGTGAACAGTCCCTCTAGAAGAGTCACAAGAAGAGTCTTGAAGAAGGTGCAAGTGGTGATTCCAAAGAGGTGCAAGCATACCAGGCCAGAGGAGGTGATGAAGGCAGCAGAGAAGCAAGTAGCCCTGCATGATGTGGATGGCATCTACCTGTACTTGGGGGTTCACTTAGATCAGCTACTGGTGCCTCAGCTGGCCTTAGGGGGAACAGACCCATTGTTTGCTGCGCTGTTCTTAGCTTTGAGTGAGCCCAGGGAGGTGACAGGAACTGGTTTGCAAAGGGGTAACAGTATCCATTAGCGGTTCTCCATGTGGGCGGCAGAAGAATACTTGGAGGCTCAGCTGAAGGAATTCCAATTTGAGGACCAAGGCCTTTCAGTCTTAAAAAAGGGGACGGTATCCAACATAGTGAAGTCAGCCCTTTGCGCTTGGGCAACACCTGGGGTTACTGATGCTCAACCAGTCAGTTGGAAAAACTCTGACAACTTTGAGCAACATCTTTAGCAAGCCTTCCAGGAAGTGTTAAAGCCATACACAGTAGAGGGGACTGCCCATCTGGTGCCAATGGTGATGGCTAGCAACCTTGTTCTTTGAGGAATCAACTGCTGTGATTCTAAGCGTGAAGAGAACATGGGTGTTTTCCTTGAGTGGGCCTTATCCTTATTCTACGGGGTGGGTGGTCAGGTCCCAGTAGAGTATGTCCTTTGTGAGAGTCTTATGTGGGGCTGTATCTTCTTATGGGTTGCTTTTCCTGTGGACATTGGGACAATTGTGTGTCTTGCTTGGTGGGGGTTTGTTGCCCAATCCTTGGTCATTGGCTTTGTGGATCTGTAGGCAACCAGTTGTGTTTCTTGGCTGTCATTCAGGTGGTGTGAACAGTTGGTGTGGTACTGGAAGAGTCTTGTCAGTCTCCAATAAACACCATGTTCTTTTATTTTTATTCCTCATACTTTGGTGCAACACTATTGCAAACAGGACAACAACCCATGGAATTTTTTAATTAAGCTTTTGTTTTTTCAGGTTATTGTCCTCATTGGGGATTACTTTTGGTCACTAGGAGCAGCACACATATACTGAGCATGTACTATAGTGATTGATTGCCCAGAATGGGGCTCCTTAAGGGCGTAGGAGTTGGGGCTGGTCTTCTGGATAACTTTAACTGGATCTTTCCAAAGGGAGGCAAGTTTGGATTTGCGGCTGTACCCTCTATTGCCGAAGAAGTAGACTGAGTCTCCTACCAGGTAAGTGGATAAGGCAGGGCGTTTGGATGCAGCTTGTTCTAGTTCCTGCAACTTATAGTTTAGGTTTACGGTGTAGGCCTCTGATTGCAAGCAAATAAGGGTTTGAATCAGCTTGTTAAGGTACACCTCTGGGGACATAGCCAGGCTCGGCTTTACCAAGGATTATAGTAAAGGGGGAAGTCCTGGTTACTGGCTGTAGAGCAGTTGGAAGGGCGGCTAGCCAGTGGCCTGATGGTACCCAATGTTGTATGAAAAGATAGCTGCAGGCAGGAAGGTATCCCATTCAGTCTCATGTTGTTGACTGAGCTTCCGGAGTATCTGGACCAGGCTCCCATTAGTGCGCTCTACCATGCCATTTGTCTGTGGGTGATAAGGAGTGGATAGTGTCTCACAAATTCCCATCAGTTGGCTTGAGGCAGGGGATGATATAACTGGTGAAGTTGGTACCATTGTCTGCAGCAGGATCTGGGGGCAACCATGTATGATTATGATATTCTCCAGGATGAACATGGCTGTCACCAGTGCAGATTGGTTAGGAATTGCCTTGGCCTTTACCCATTTAGTCAGATGGTCAACCACCACAATGATGAACTTGTTGTGACTGTTGATAACTGGCAGGGGGGCCACTACGTCAATGGCTACAGTGTGGAAGGCAAACCCAGGGCGTACCAGAATGTGTTGAAACTTGGCCACCTTAGGCCTCCTAATGATGCAGTCATGACAGTTGGCTAGCGTATCCACTACATCAGTGTGCATTCCTTCTCAGAAGCAGTGCTGCTATAGCAGAGCTAATGTCTTCTGTATGCCACCATGGCCAGTAGTCTTGTGAGCGGCCACCACTGAGTCCATGCGTAGGGATTGGCGTATGTAGGGTAGCCAAGAGTCTCCACAAAGCTTTAGGAGTTGTCCCTTAGAGACCTTGGTATCAACAGCTAACTTCTTGAGAGCCCTGCGTATCTCTACTGGCTCCTCTCCCCATAAAGAAGGATCCTCCATAAGCTTGTCATAGAGAATGTCAGCCATGGGAGATACTAAGGCAACAGTGGGAATGCGGGAGAGACAGTCAGCATTCTTTTGGTCTGCCCTGGCTTGATGAATAATCTTGTAGTCATAAGCCTGAAGTTTAATGGCTAACACGCCAGACGTCCTTTGGGGTCCTTGAGGGTCTTCAGCCATTGCAAGGAGGCATGGTCTGTTACAACCGTGAAATGTAAACCATGGAGATAGACTCTGAACTGTTGGTAGGAGTATATCACAGCCAGACACTCTTGTTTGGTGATAGTGTAGTTCCTCTCATGAACATTAAGTGTACGTGAGCAGTATTAAACAGGGTGTTCAAGTCCGTTGGAGTCCAGTTGGGAGAAAACACCCCCAATTGCTATCAGACTAGCATTTTTATGAACCACAAACGTATTGGCAAAGTCAGGGTAGGCCAGCACAGGGGTAGCAGTCAGTGTTCCCTTGAGAGCATTAAAGGCAGATTGGCACGCTGGGCTCCAGAAGAAATCCTTATCAGCTCGGAGAAGCTGAAAAAGGGGGTCACCCAGGGATGCAAAGTTGGGGATGAAGCGGCAGTAGTACCCAATCATCCCCAGGAAGACCTGCATGTCCTGCTTAATGGCCGGGATATGCATTTGCTCAATGGCTTCCACCTTCAGAGGTACAGGGCGGAGTCCATCTTGGCTAAAGATGAACCCCAGGAACTCAAAGTGCTCCTTGAAGAAGTTGCACTTGCGTGGCTTGAGCTTGAGATTAGCTTCAAGTAACCTCTGGAAGACTTGCGCCAAGTGTTTTAGGGATCATTAAAGGTTTGGGAGAACACATCAATGTCATCCAGGTAGACCAAGACACTGGTGAGTTTGAGGTCGCCCATCACTGCATCCATAGCCCATTGAAAGGTAGCTGGGGCATTGGAAAGACCTTGAGGAATCCTTGTGGTTTATAATAGTCCTTGGTCAGTGATGATTGCACATTTTTCTTGATCAGCAGGGGGTAGGTCAATATGCCAGTACCCACTGATAAGTACCATAGTGCTGAAGAATTTGGCGTCACCCAGTTGGTCCAAGGTATTATCAATATGTGGGAGGGGATATGAATCCTTCTTTGTAACAGCATTCAGTTGACAGTAGTCAATTGCCACACAGTTGCTGCCATCCTTCTTTTTGACAATCAGGAGAGGGGAAGCCCAAGGGCTTTTACTGGGGACCAGTAAGCCACGTCCCAATAGCTTCTGAAGTTCTTTGTTAGTCAAGGCATGATTGGCTTGACTGCGCTGTATAGGTCTGAAGCAGAAAGATGGACTGTCTTGGGTGTCAATATGATGAGCAACATCTGCATCCTTGCCCAGGTCATAATCATCCTTGGCAAACACATCTTTATACTGTGAAAAGAGATCCATAGCTTGATTCTTCTGCTCTTCAGAGAGGCCAGATAAAGAGAGTCGCGGCTTATGACCAATAGCACCAGTGGTTGCTCACAGGGTAGACCCAACTCAGAGAAGTCCACAAAGGGGGCAGTCTCCTGAAGGTTGTCATGCTCTTCCAGTTGTATATAAGGCAGAAGTTGGTGTTTGGAGACAACCATAGCTTCACAACTCATGTTGGCCAAGATTATGGGTACCTCCTTCTCACTTGGCATGCGGATGCCTGGCGTAACCCATGGTTCTAGTCTGGAGGCATTAGGGGTGCCAAAGATTTTTTCCACGAGTGTCAGCTGGTAGAACCAGCAAAAGGCCCGTATTGTGGATCACCTGGGCGCCAGGTGGTATAGTCACATTACAGGAGGCGTAGAATGGGATACCCTTGGCTTCCCCAATTGAGAGAGGTAGCACCTTGACCTTCTTACTATGCAGCGTATAAGCAACTAGAAGCTCTCTGTTGGTGTACTCCAGATTGATGTAGTGCAGACGTTGTAAGGGCAGGTCAGACGGGTGATCACCATGATAGAACATGGGTATGGAATGGCCCAATATTCCAAATGTATGGTCTCCATGGTTAGTCACAGTACCATACTGAACCATGAAGCTAGTCCCAATAAGAATGTCATAGCTGTTGTTTTCCAGGACTATAGCAGGCGCAGTGACCATTAGCTTCCCAAAGCAAAGAGGGAGAGAAGAGTAGGCTCCTTTTGCTCTAGTGGTCAGTGGCCCAGCAGTACCAAACTCTTTATGGTTGGCCAAGTCCGTTCCAGCTTAAGCTTCTTAACCAGCCAAGAGGATATAATGTTTCCAGGGGCACCAGTATCCAGTATGGCCCAGACATGAGTATTGTTCACTACCAGGTTGATATAGGTGCAATCCTGGCAGTCCTCTCTGGTCTCCACAATATTTGAGACCTGGTGTACGCTTAGTCCTTTTAACTTCTCCAGGAAGGTAGCCATGGCAGCTCCCACAAATGGGCTTACTTCCTTGAGGGATTCTAGCGGTGCTGAGACGTTTACTGTGCGGAGCAGCTTGGCCAGTTGTTCAGCACTGTCCTCCTCATGAGTGACTTCCACGCCTGGTTGAGCAAGTTGTTCAGCATAGGGTAAGGATACTGTTCTCCAAGCTATTTGGGGATAACCACCTCAGGGCAAAGTGTAGTCCAATGAGTTTGCGTGTAACAGTGAGGACTCAATGGAGGAGGTCCTCTTGAACTCTGTCAGACTCCACATCCTCATGTATTGGTTGGAAGTTTGAGTCAATCAGAGAAAGTTAATCCTTAGGGTTGGTCCCAGAGAATGGCAAGGCAGCAGGCCTATGATCTGGTTTGTCAGGGGGCAGTGGTATGGGGGGAGATGAGGGTGTCAAAATTACAAAGGAAGCCAAGGATTTCTCCTTGTCCTGGCTGCTTAGTAGTTTTTTGACTGGTCCTCATTATCCTCCTCAATATCAGCTTCCTTGGCGCAGTCCTCCTCAGTGTCCTCCATGCCTACATGATGGATCTTTTGGCGTGGATTCCTACATTCCCAAGAGAAGTGGCCAGCCATACCACATTTGAAACAAGTACAGGGGCCATTGTTGACTGGAGCAGGCCTGACCTTGTTGGAAGGCTTGGGCATCTCAACCGCCATGCAGGGTCTATGCTCAGATTGCTGGAGAGGGCGGCCTTCAGGAAGAGGGACTTTAAACTCCTCCTTGTAGGTGCGTAGGAGGCGGATAAGATCTGGTACAGTGCAAGCGTTGTAAATGCCTGACTTAAGGGCCAGAGATAGTTCCCAGTTGACACATACAGCATTAAGGAGTGCTGACTGCACATCAATAAACTGCACCACACTCATAGACAACAGAGTTTGAGCTTCAAGGTAGAACCTAAAGTGAAGTCTTTTAGGGTTTCCCCCACCTTTAACTTGGTATCAGAAAAGTCCATCTTACAACCAAGGAGTGCTTCTTGGCTACCAAATTTTTCTGTCAAGGCTCTGGAGACGTTGGCAAAAGTCCAGCCATTCTCAGGGAGACGTGGCAAGAGAAATGTTTGAGTCTCAGCATCCAGACAGTTGATGATTGTGGAGTCCCTCATGGCATTGTCTGCGCCATACATGGAGTTCTGGTACAGACATAAGAGCATGGTCACATTGCTCTTGCGGTCAAACTTGGGTAGATTGACGGGCTTGAAGTTGTTGGAGCCATGTTGGAGGGGAGCAGGTGTGATCCTCACTAGAAAGCGGGTGAGACAGGAACAGCTGAGGTTGGAGGCAGCAAACCTAGCCTCAGAGGCGCGGCAACAATTTTCCTCTTGCTGGGCTTTGCTTTCACCTTCTCTGTTTTGAGCAGCTCCAGAAGCTTCAGGGGTGGCTAGGACGTCATCCTCAGACTCCAGTACCTGCTTAAATACTTGTACAGCGTTAAGAGCCAACCAAGTGTGGTCCTCATTGCTTTTGTAGCTATTATAGAACTTAGGACTAGAGGACCTCAGTGGACTGTGGTGACTCTTGGAGTTGATGGACATAGCCTGTAAGTTGACAGCCATAATCTTACTGTACATCCTATGCAATTAGCTCTGGAAGGCGTCCAGGAGAAGCTGTTGCTTGTCCAGCTCATCTTGGTAGACCTTGTTCTCCTGACAGGTGATATCCAATGTATCTTCCAGAGAGGTGATGCATTTTTTGTGGGTGGCAAGCTCAGCTTGGATTAAGGCTAATACTTCCTTGTCCTTCCTGACTTGGGTCAGGCTGTTGGCTCTTTCATGCAATTGGCAGAGTTTGAGACTATCCTGAAGTTCTGACACAGTGTGGTAGCCATCAAACAGGAAGAAAAATTGGCACTCTGCTGGACAAATTCTGTCTGCATCTTCTTGTAGTGATCAAAGAGCTCAAGGATGTCTCAACCAAGAAGGGCACTAGAAGGGGAGTTGTCGGTGGCAGCAGAAGTGGGGGTGAACAAGGAGATGGTGGTAAGGCGGTGGGCTAAGACTTCCACCTCATGAGTCAGGCTTTGAACCATGGGGACAGTCTCCAGCATGTGGTTTGTAACCACACTAATCCAATTGGTGTCCACACCCTGATGGGTGAGGGTCTGTACCACATGCACTGGAACTAGCTTAGCTATACCCGCTTTGATGGCATCAACCCAGTGGAGCATGGTGTTCTGGGCGTTGGTGACTTTGGCAAGATACTGACGACAGTGGTGAAAGTATTGCCAAGCTCAGAGTACAGAACCTGGAGAAACGTCTGTTGGTTAGATACCAGTATTTTCTGGTCATGCACTAGGCTTTGGATGCAGCCCAGGTGCATTCAGTTGTGGCATATGGCAGGATGGGCAAATTGATGTGGGTAGCCCTTGATATGTTCAACAGTACAGAGGTCACAGCGGAGCTGGTCAGGGTTGAACTTGGAGAGATTCTGAAAGCAACCCAAGGCGTTTTCAGCAGAAGGCTGCTGAATGGCCAGGTGTCCAGAGCAAGAACCATTGTCAGCAGCACCAGCATCCATGGCGTGTATGGCATTACAGATGGCGTCCTTAGAAGGTGAAGAGTTGGCGTCCATCTCCAAGGGGGCAGGGGCTTGTAGGAGAAGTGGTTGACCAAAAACAATAGCTTGGGGGTGTTGATGTTCTGGCATGAATTGTCTTAGGTTGGGCAGGCCATAGAGAGCGCCTGCTCTTTCCCGAGCATGGGCATTAGCAGCAGTAAAGGCCGGTGTCTGGTGGTAAGGAGAAGCAGTGGCAGGAGACTGGACCAGGGGCATTTCTCCATCCTCATTGAAAGGACCGCAGGGGTGGGGGCTGTTGGTGTTGTAAGACATGAGCGCCAACATTGTAAAAGTTGCAGCAAAGGGTTGCTAGTTTCTACAAACAGTTAGTCAGTGACCTAATTCTTAATACTATACCTGTTGATGGTATAGTGACAGTCTATGAAGGACAGAAGAATAATAAGGTGTGTAGAAAAAACTGGTATTTATTTAGATAGTATCACACTTATATAGTGTGAGGCAGGGGAATTGCCATCAGAGGCAGGGAGGCACATACAGAAGAACTTTCCAAATGGAGGAGAGTGGGTTGACACAGCTATAAGTCTTGCGCAAGAGAACAACCGCTTTATTGCGGCTTTCCTTAAGGAGTAAGATATAGATAACTTAATTGTTCTATTTATAATCTTAGAAGTGAAGCCTGTGCCTTGTGTGCGTTCAAAGGGCAAATCAAACACCTGTTTTTGGGGCATTTTAATTGTCTTTATCACTAGTAGAATCAGTATGCAATAGCGCAACCACACAATTGTTCCATTGCTTAATCCTTAGATGGACAACTTTTTGTCTAATTCATTCAGGATCTGTGACACATATACTCTTCTGTACGTGGTGGACAACTCTAGATGCAATTGCTAGATAGGTGGCGCCCTGTCCCTGGTGGTTGTCAAACGTTTAATAAAAGGAAGGCAGGTTAGTGAATCAACTAATAGGTTTTTGTCAGGGGACACATAGTACATGTACAATGTTGCAAATGCAAATGAGTCATACAGGATATGCTTGACTGTCCTATACCCCTGTGGTGTTTTCTAGCGCTCAATTGCTAACCAGCATATGTCCATTTGAATAGGTACATCCTCCAACTTTTTGATGCTGGTTTTTAATATGCAGTGAAGGAGGTTTCCCAGGTATACCGCAACATGAATTCTTTGCAAGGTATATTTTTCCAAGAACATGCACAGTTTTTTGAAAACTTGAACTAACCTATTGATATAGGATGTTTGATTGAATTTGAAGAGGGTTCTGAGGGGCGCCTGGCTTGTATCAGGCCTCATGCCTTGGCAAACAATATTAATAAAGGTTTAAATGTGTTCACAAGGACTGCATCTCTGACTTTGTTTGACAATGCCTTGAATACTTTATTAAATATTTCAGTTTTTAAATATTCAGTTTCAATTTGAAAGTCAGTTTTTTATTAAGTTTTTTTTTCATATTTGTTGATGTTTGCAAACGGCAATTGTTGAATTCTTTCATAGATATATTCATCAAAGTTTAACTTGACATCCCTGCAAACTTCATTCATTTCTCTGAAAATGATATTTGATCCTATTTCATATGCTTCCCTCAACCACGGCAAGCACCACGGGGGTGGTAAATATTCCCTATTTTTAGCTTCAATACTTAAAAAATTATTCATATTCTGTTGAATTATTTTATTTATTTGGTTTTCATTTATTTGTTTACAGGGGCTACCAGTGACTAGTAACTCCCGTAAAACTAACTCTGCGTATAAGCTGCCACTTCTGCAACCTTGTCCCCATTCCTGGTGATGACTAAAATAAATATAATCAAAACATAAAAAGACTTATTAATTGTTTCTCCTGTGGCCCCCTCAGCCACAGGCGCCACCTCAGCAAATTTTATGAGTGATGGCTGCTCTTCATTAATTTTTCTGGGCTTAATTTTTCTTATATTTCTTGCAACTTGTGTTTCTTGTTAGTTTTTATTTGATAAAAATTCTGTATTTCTTGAAGCGCTCCTGCTTCTTGACTGGGCTTTGTTTTTGTCTGTTTCCATTTGGTTAGTTTCCTCTTCATTTGTGTTGATTTCCTTTGAAATTTCATTTCCTTCAATTAGTTTGATTATTTGAGTATTCTTTCTATTGGTTTTTGCAAATTCCCACAAGTTGTAACTTTTGCTTTTGAAATCTAACTGCTTGAGAATTTCCTTTTGAAGATTTAAAATTATTTCCTTGTGTTCTTCATTGACTTTTGTTCCCAGGCTATTTTTTGCGGTTTCCTTTTGCTGGACCAAGGCCCTTCCCTCATTTCCCAGTTGATTTACCACAATTTCCCTGATGTTGTGTTCAAGCTTGACAACCTTTTGGAGGGCTGACTCTAATCTGTTGATAAGTGTGTAAATATTTGACATTATGTTTGAATTCCATAAAAAAACTGGTTTTTATAGTACTACCTTCAACACGTGAATATTTTATATCATCATTAATAAATTAAAGAAAATAAACATAAATATTGCATTAAAATATAGCAATTAGACGTCAAATATTGATCTTTAGAAATCATGTACATAATTCAATGTATTTTGATTATTAAAATTTATTGTAAACTTGGCCTTTTTCATTGTAATTTATTTAAATGGACTGTGATTATATTAGAGTGCCATTAACGCTTAGTACAAATTATTGATCCATAGTGTATTTTACAGCCTGTATATTTACCTATTGGTAATTTTTCTATAAACTTTTTAGTTGGATTTTGCATGGTAATAATAATGTAATGTGTTAATAAATTACTGTTCATTTTCATTAATTGGCTGATTTTCTTTGCTGTGGCAATTGTGCATTTTCTGATATTTCATGCACTAGTATCCAATTGGTTGGTTTCACATCCAATTGCACAGGCAATAGGAAATCAAGCTGCCACCCCAACCACATCTGGTCTTGGGGTGGCAGCTTGATTTCCTATTGCCTGTGCAATTAGATGTGAAACCAACCAATTGGATACTAGTGCATGAAATATCAGAAAATGCACAATTGCCACAGCAAAGAAAATCAGCCAATTAATGAAAATGAACAGTAATTTATTAACACATTACATTATTATTACCATGCAAAATCCAACTAAAAAGTTTATAGAAGTATTACCAATAGGTAAATATACAGGCTGTAAAATACACTATGGATCAATAATTTGTACTAAGCGTCAATGGCACTCTAATATAAATACAGTCCATTTAAATAAATTACAATGAAAAAGGCCAAGTTTATAATAAATTTTAATAATCAAAATACATTGAGTTATGCACATAATTTCTAAATATCAAGAGTTGACATCTAATTGCTATATTCTAATGCAATATTTACGTTTAATGTTTTTAATTTATTAATCATGATAAAAAATATGTATGCTAGTAATTTTAAGCTATTTGTAAAATGTACAACATTGTATTAATTATGGGAAATTTTGATAATGTAAAAAGAAAATATTATTAATTATGAATTGAAAGAGAGATGTCAATTTTAATAAGTTGTCAAAAAGAAAAGACTTATTTACTGATCAAAGGATGGGAAGGGGAGGGAATGGGTGGAATGAACATTACTTTCATCTGCGCCTGTGAAAGGGGCAGCATCAGAGATAGTGGGAGGATTAATAGTGGCTTGGGAGTCAGGGTTGGAAGGCAGGTGGCTTGATGGTGGGGTTGGGGAGGCAGGGTTGGTTGACTGGGAAGGGGCAGCAAGAGCAGTTTGCTTCATTTACTTGAATTCTTCTTCTGTTGTATGTGGGCTTGACAAAATGGATGGATGGGCAAGGGGGAAGATGAGAGTCCTTTCTGGACTTATCACTATCACTTGCATAGAAGATGATGAGATCAAATAAGTCCTTGAAAGACACGGAAGGGAAAAGCTCATACCCCTTATCAATTTGGGTGCATAGTTTGTTGTAGGTGGCAGGCTTTAAGTGTCTTAGGGCAGAACCAAAATTTTAGAGACATACATCTGCAAGATGCATGTTGGTGTGGTTGATGGGGTAGGACCAACAGGTATGCCCCGCAGCCCTGATTTCTTGGGTTGCCCATTCCTGCTGCTCCATCTCAGCACTCAGTACAACTGTGTGCACAGCTTTTTGTGTGGCCCACTCCTCCAGCATTGCCTTGAGCTCTGTCTGGTAGGCATACCCATCTGCAGTGTTCAATATTGCCAAGTAATAATTTATACCAAATGGGGAAACTGCCAATAAAACCCCAACAAAACAATACAAGATTGGGCCGCACTTGTACACGTCAGACTGGATACCCTTCTCTCCATAGTCTTGGATAATTGCAGAAATCTTAGTGTATCATAGGAAGATGACGTCATTACAGGCCCTCATTGCCCTCCCTTTGATAAAATTAATAATGGTCAAATTGTATGGGTTGGTATCCACCAAACTGGGGCCACCAAGAACCTGATTGGATAGGATTCTGGCAGCAATCACAACTCTGTGCATCCACAAATTCACTGTTCTTTTGTTGGTGAAGATGCCCTGGAGTCCCAGCTGGAGACATACCTGAACCAGGGGCATCTGCGGGTCACGTTCCATAATGGCCATCATAAGGGAATGGGCTGTGTCACCTTTGGTTGAAGAACAGGCACCAGTTGAGGTCTTCTTGGTAGGAGGGCCACAATTGGCGTGGGCTTGCAGGGTTGCAGCCACATTGGACTTTGCAAAACCCATTGCAGCCGCAATTTCCCCAAGGGACATAAGCATCCCTTGCTTTTTGACCATTTCAAGAACAATCTCTGGAGTAACTATTTTCTTCTGCGCCTCACAGGCTGATTGGCTGGAGGCAGGGTGCATCTGCCTTGAGAACCAGACAGTGCCATCTGATTGGCTGTTTCTGGATTCTGGCTTCCATTGGTGGCCCCATGGCTCACTTGGTCAATTCTGGATGCTAGTGTTGCTGTATGATTTGGGTTAGCAGCTGCCTGTGCGTGATGGGCAAACAGGGCCATGCTTGAGGACGCAGGAGAAAGAACACACTCCTGGGAGTGCTTGAAGACGGGCCTGCAGGTTGGGAGTGGCCATAGAGGGAGGCTTCACTATTAGAAGACCCAGTGTAGCCCTGCATAATTTTGTCAAGGCCAGGGAACAGCTTGTTGACTTGGTTGGTGTTGGAAGAAGACATAATAAAAATTTTATTATAATTTTAAATCAGGAAGAGGAATGTATATTTTAGTCAATTTTATTGTTATATATGTTAATTTTGTGAATATTACAATCTAAATTTTAGCCGTCCTAAAATGGAATAGGGTGATTTTTGGGAATGCTTGTGATTTTTAAAAGAATTAGCAAAAATTCACTCTAGATCCTTTATCATCCTTTTTGAGACATCCATAAATTATATTTATATCAAATTCCTTTCAATTATGATTTGAAACTTGGTTCTTGGATCTGATAATCCTGCAATTTCAGATTTGTTAATTTTTACATGATGTCTAGGATTTGTTTGACATACAGGAAATCTCAAATTGTACATAAGAATCCCGCATTTCTGATTCCTGTATCCCACATTTATTTGCTGGGTTTTGTCTTTTGTTAGTTGAGTTATCTGCTCAAGAGATTTGAAATTTGCCAATTTAAATAAATCAAAAAAAGTCAGATTAAATGCTTGATTTTATTAAATATTTTAATTCTCACTCAGCTGAGTTGCCCACAAAAAATGATTCAAAATTTGGACCAAGGATTTGAAAATCCTGCATTTTTATGTTCAGGTTCTGAATTTACAGTAATGAATTACCCAAGAATCAATTAGGCTGTACTAATTGAGGACCAAAATGAATTTATGAATAATACAGATTATGAGACTAGGTGTCTCAAACCGTCTAATTAACCATGGAGGTTAATTGATACCCAGAAATTAATTAAGCTGTACTAATTGAGGGCCTTAATAAATAATCTGAACAGTTCAGATTATGGGACTAGGTGTCTCAAACCAATTGATTAACTGGGAAGGTTAATTAATTGATACCCTTGAATATGATTAATAAGGATTTAATCATAGGGCCAAAATGGACTTGACTGTGTCAAATAAAGACTTGTTGTCTTCAAACAAATTCATTAAATGGGAAGATTAATTAATATATGCTGGGAATATAATTAATGATGATTTAATTATATTGTTTAATTGCCTTGACTGTGTCAAGGAGTTTGGTTAAGGTTGACCAAAAGTAAACCCCCAAATTGTGGTTTAAAAGCATTGTTTCAGCAAATTTATTAGGTTAGAAGCGCTGCTGCGTTGCCTAATTGATTTTTTAAAGTGCCAAGGCGCCGCTAGTTAATGTTTCAGGCACTGGGGCGCCGCCTGGAAAAAAGTTCCTGGGAGCTGCAGTGGCTCCTGGTTTGAGTTTCAAAGCATTTTAATGAGGTTTTAACACAAAAAACCATTAAATGCAAAAAACAGCTAAATGTAGACAATAGTGTCTATGGATTTAGGATTGATCAGCTGGCTCCCAGTTAGAAAAAGAATAGCTTGGATCAGGAATACAGTTATTCCACAGGGTTTTGGCGCCAGAAGTCCAGAATACTTCAAGCCAAAGCAATAAATTTCCATGGAAGGAATCAGGCAATTCTGGAATGTATTAGGGCACATTCTTATAGGTTAAGAGTGTGAGAATCTTTTTGGTAAAGATCTGGATTGGATGACACATTTGTTTCATAAACATGTGATAGGAATTCAGGTGTGATTCCAGAACTGAAGGGGTTATCAGCCAAATGTACCCTGATTGGTAAATAATGGAAACATGATAATTATTAATAAAAAATGATACTTATGTATGACAATAGTTGCTTTCCCCTCAATCTTTTTATGCTTTGTGTTTTTGGAATTTTAACTGAAATAAGACTACCATGGAATGAAAGAGATGACCTGCAGCTAAGACTATGGGAAGCAAAAAATTTGGAATTGATCACCAGATGGCAACAAGTTTAATGCCAAGATTGCTTGCCTGGAATCCAAGCTCATTGAAGCTTACATAAAGAATTCCCTGTCAAACTGTAAAAGAGACAGACAGGATAATGAAGAAGCAAGCATGAATTTCCTAGATCCGTCACATGTACTTCCTGTTAAAGATTAATGGATAGATGGTGATTGCTTTGCTGTCACAGACAATCTGGTAGGGTTCCTTGGGTGCATTTGGGAAGGTGTACCACTTCAAGTATTCCAAGGTCCAGGACTTGTGGTCAAAACTTGGGGATACTCAGTGAAATATGCATGACCAAATGGAGTGTTGGGTGGACAGTAGTGGTCAAAAGCTTTGGTTTTGTCAACTGATTCTTGGCTATCAATCCCTTAGGATGGGTACTGGTGCTTTGGTGATTGCAGATGGAAGAGTATCAAAAATAAGTATGGAAACATATTGGTGAACCAAAGGTTCATAATAACTTTATTGGTAAGGATGACAATACAGAACTTTTTCAGGTGCTTCTGATTTATATAATTACTTACATGCAAGTGCCTCTGGGTATTCTTCTGGTCTATCTGTGTGGCAAAGCTTGGCATCCCAGAACTTCTGTTTGGTTAGCTGCTTCATGGTCATTTTTGGGGTTTTCAGGAACAGTTGTTTGGCTTTTTGGTGGTCCATCTTGGCTTGGCTGGTAATTGGTTCTGACAGGTTTGGCTTCTGGGGCTATGTGGGTTTTCCCAATTCAATCACCTATTTTGGACTGGCTTAACAGGATTTCCTGAGGTCAAGGAACCTGATTAAAAAAGGGGTCCCCAATTGGGGACCCCAAATTACTTAATTTAGGGTGGGCTTGAACTGGGTTTACTGGACAGCTAAAATTGGCCTGCCCAGGCCCAGATAAACCCACCAAGGCTTATGCATAGCTTTTGGGGCCCAGAACAGGCCCCACAGCTACCACCAGGACAGAAATAGTTCCCACACCTGGATTTTCTTCAAAAAGCAGAAATCCAGGTGCGGGCAAATCTTCCCTGCCCGCTAGCCTTGCCTGGTGGCTAGGAGCAGGTTTGATTCCCGCCTGGGGCTTTGAATATGTTACTTTTGTAACAGACTGGATGTGATTGTCATTCTCCAGATGGGGCAACCTCTTTGTTTGGGGCTTGTACCTATATTGCATGGCTGCAAACTCCTTAAGTGTCAGGGCCCAGAATGCCCTGGGCAATCAGCTTGCCTTCCTAGAGGCAAAAAACCCCACAGCTTGGGAACCTTTATCAAGTATCCCCCAGAGCAAGAAAAACCCCCTTTCAACTAAAAAATGGCCCAGGTTTTGAAAGGCACATAAGTCTTGAATCCCAAGCTTTGATTCTATTATCAAATTTGGGCCTTTTAACTATCAGGAAATGATACATTGGGAGCACAATTATTTAATTGTGCTTATGGGCGCTCAATTGCTTGCGGGATCTATAAATAGCTGTGGCACCTTGGCATGCTGTAGTTCAAGAAAGGTTAATGTTATAACAACCAATGAGCATCCACATCCTGGCCCAAGTACGTAAATTCCAGTGAAAATTGTAAGTTCAACTGAAATTGATGCCATCAGCACCCTGTGGCACAAAAGGCCACAAAACTACCAGTAAGTATAAGTAGTGAGTTAAGGCCCTCCTCACTGTTGAAATTTCAAAAATAAACAACTTTTTGCTCAGGACTCATTATTTTCTTTCAAGAACTATCTACTTTTTTACCAATATAATTATTCTGTTTGCATTTATTTGTAACTCCACTACATGTTACAGCCTCATGTAACTTCTCCCTCCTGGCCACCAAGAGTTATCATTTTACCCTCAATGCTGGAGATTCCTCCTACTCCTCCCCTGCCAGCTGTGCCTCCTGCCCAAGACTTCATTAAGTTGGGGTTTGTCTATATCACAGTATTTGGACTGGCCAACCAGGCTGTGCCCCATACTGAGAGTTGGTGTTCCCTAGCTACTACAGTTAAATATCTGGTCAGAATTGCGCCTATTTTGTACTTGGCCTTCCAGGCCCGGCCCACCTCCCCTGTGGGAGTCCAGCTGGACTCTAGTATGGGACATGATAGTATGTCAACCTTATTAACACTAGTAACACTGGGCACCTATTCTTCTTTGATTATAGGGGCATCTTGTATGTTTTTTTTTGACCTCAGCTTACTACCCAAGACAGTATATGCCCAAGAAACATGAAACAAACAAAAAGCCAAGAATAAATTGTTGCCAAGCCATCCCAGGTCCAGACTGTGACCATCTCCACCTTGAACTAAAATGTTGCTGCCCCTATGACCTTTCCTGACCTGCCAAAAATGGACTTGGCTGGTTTCAGAAAAGTAATGATTGTGATCAATGCCTTGTTCTGTGCCCACCCCAAGAGCTTCAGAGACAATGCTCAGAAGGTTATGATGATGGCTGCCCAATTGAAGGATGATGACAGAGAAACCTTCCTGACCAGCCTTGAGTAAGACCCAGACCTCATACTCTCCTATGACCAATTACTGGAGAGAATTAACTCTGCAACTACTTCCACTGGGACAGAGCCAAGCCTACATGGGGCTCATATGCCTGGCCCAAGGAAGGGACAGCCTGGAGACCTACATACAACAATTCCTACGCCTAGCAGAGGCTGCCAAGATCCATGACAACATATCTGGCTTGCATTTCAGAAACAGTCTGAACCCACACCACTCTAGCCTAATAAGACACCACCAATGCAACCTCCCCAAAGACAAGCTTCTGGAAATTGCCAGAGGCATGGACTTCAGCCAACCACAAGGATATAACTCTAGGCAACCCCAGAATAACCAAACCCCTGGTGCAAGTAGGCCCTGTTTGAACATGACCCCCAAAGAGTACCAACATCACTTCAGAAGTGGGCTATGCTTCTATTACCACCATAGTGGCCACTTATCCCAGGATTGCACTAGCTGCTCTAACTGAACCCAAGAAGCCCTTCATTTCAGCAATAAATAACACTTCCCAGTCCTACCCTATCATTGACACTACTTTATGTTACCATGGCCATGAGGTGAACACTGTAGCTCTCCTAGAAAGTGGGGTAACACTCAACTATATGGAACATAGTCTAGCTGAGAAACTGGGTGTACCAATCCAGGGAAGCTCCCAACTGGTAACCTTAGGTAACAAGACAACAGACCTGTCCCACAAATGCAACAAGTCTGTCTCCATGAAGCTTAATGGGAAACTCCTGTCCACCAGATTCCACATTATGGAGAAGCTTCCCAAACCTGTAGTGATAGGGTTTGAATTGTGGTTTGACAACCAATTGAACTTGTACTATACAAACCATCAGGCACTGTCACTCATGAGAGCCAAATCTTAGAGGTTCCATGCTTAAACCCTCAGCAGACCCCTGAGCTAAGCAATATCATCATGGATCCTGCAAAGCTGAGATCCAAAAATGTTTGAAGCCTTGGGAGTCTGTCTTCTCAGAAGAAGAAGCCACTGCCTTGCCTAAACATGACCAGTTTGATCACACTATCAGCCTCCTTACCAAAACACAACCTAAACATGGGCCTTTCTACAGCTGTAACATAAAGGAACAATCTTCCTTAAGATAGTACTTGGACAAGAGGTTGAAGAAGAGATATATACATGTCTCCAAATCTCCTTGTTCATCCCCCCTACTGTTTATAAAAATGAAGGGCTGCAATCTATGTCCTTGCGCCAATTACCAGGACCTAAACAGCATCACTATGAAAAACAGATACCCTTTACCCAATGCTGAAGACCTCTCAGAAAAAATTTCAGGAGACAACATCTTCTCAAAGGTTGATTTGAGGGATGCCTTTAACCAGATCCAGATCAGGCCTGGCAACAAATGGAAGACCACCTTCAAGACTAGACAAGGTCTCTACAAATACTTAGTTATGCTGTTTGGTTTGTGCAACCTGCCAAGCACCTTTCAAACTATAGTGGACGTGGTCTTGGGAGGACTCAAGGATCAGTGTTGTGTAGCATACTTAGATGACATCCTCATATACAGTTGCACCCCTGAAGAACACATTGAACACCTTCAAGCTGTCTTACAACGCTTCAAGGAATACAGAATCTTTGTTAAACTCCAGAAATGTCAATTCTTCCAAGAGGAAGTATATTTCTTGGGATAAAATGTACTGAAAAGAGGTTTTGCAAGGACACCCAAAAAAATAGAGGCCATGTAATCATGGACTGAACCTAAGAACTGCAAGGAACTCATAAGTTTCCTGGGCTTGGCAAACTTCTTCTGGGAATTTTTCCAAAAATTTTCTTCAATCTGCTTGCCCTTGATCTGCCTTACCTCTGAGAAGCACCACTTTGTGTGCAATGACGCCGCCAAATCCGCCTTTGAGTTGCTAAATAACGCCTTTTTTCTGCCCCTGTCCTGGAAATGCCAGTTTATGATAAGCCCTTCATTGTGAAACAGCCACCTCTGACTTTTTATTGGGGGGTTGTGGGATTCCTGTTCACCAGTCCCCAAAGTGTGTCCTGGGTCATAGCCAGGGACCAGCTGGAAGGGGTTGTCATTCTCTAGTGAGGGAAAATGTATCTCAGAAATATGCATAGGGGTTGAAATGGGCTTTTATTCACTCTCAGAAGGAAGATTCCCTTAGAAACCTTCTGGTATATGGCCCAGTGGTCCAAAGAAACAATATGGGTTTGCCAATACTTGGAGTCCTCCAACAATATCTTGGACTTATTGTACTTGGTCTTGAACTCCTGCACCTTAGTCTTGGACTTCTGCTCTTTAGACTTGGGCTTCTGCTCCTTAAACTTGGACTTCTGCCCCTTAGAATTAGACTACTGTGATGCGCTTGGGATCCAGCTCCTTATTCTTGAGCTCCTGCTCTGTTATCTTGGGCTTCAGCTCTATTTATAGCTCTAGTGGCCTTATTATTCCACTTGTATAAGTCCACCCAAGCTCCTGCTGGTGATCAAAAGACTTCCAAAAACCTTTTGACAGAAACTTAAAAGATCCATCAAAGACTCAAAAAGAATTGGAAAGACCCTGTAACTTTCCAGCTAGCTACCTTTTTATAGTGTCTTTTTCCCAACGGTTCCGCCTTTGAAATGGCTTTCTTCACAAGCTTAAACCATTGGCGCTCACTTTTTTCTATAATAACTTAAGCTTACAAACTTACTTTCTCAAAAGCTTAAAGTATTAATTCACTATTTCCTCACTTATACTTTAAGCTTTTGACTTCTGACCCTTCATATTCATCAGGAAACCTTCCAGAACTCAACCAATGAATACAGAGCGCAGAAATAGACCATTTCTGAAGTTTCACCGCAATCCAACTAGGAAAACAATTTCCACTGCTCAAACCGCTCAAATTGACAACCCTTTGTGCACCAAAGGGTTAACCAGTCCATTATTCTGGCACCAGTCTTCCCTGCATTCAACCTGAACCAAATTAAATAGTAGAATAATATTTAAATTGTTCTTTTTGGACCTCTTCAATGTTTCCCCCATATATTTAAAAATCTTGTAAAATCCAAGGAAAACTTCCCACCAAAACAACTTTGTATCCAGCTCTCATAGCAACATACCTTCATCTATCCTAGGAACTTCTTAAATAAATCTCTTACCCACACTTCTATCCACATCCCTTTTTGAGTTTACTACTAAACCAAGGCAAAACATTCCATAATTTACCACCTTGGCAAATTAATTTGGCAAAATCTTGGCTCTTTTCTCTGGACCACCAGTTCTTCATCATCATCTTCTGATCCTTCAGCTAGCTCATTTCAGTCTCCAACAGCTCAAACCAGTCCTAAAGCTACTTTTTCAACAAAAGTCACTAAACTTTCACTTGGCCAACAAAGCCCTCTCTGCAGACTACCAAACATGTGGACAGTCACAGGGGTGTTGCTTCAGGAGAAACATAATAGTAAGTTGCACCCTATAGCTTACTACTCAAGGAAGTTCACTCCGCCTGAGTTGAACTACCCCATCTACAATAAAGAGATGCTTGCTATCATACAGCCCTTGAAACATTGAATAAGATGCTTGTGTATTGCCAACCACCCAATGAAAATCATGGCCAATCACAAGAACCTGACATAATTCATCAAACCACAATAACTGAATGAGCACCAAGCTAGATGGGCCCTATTCCTAGAAGATTACAACTTATCAATTAGCTACAAACCTGGCAAGATTAACATTGTACCCAATGCCCTAAGCCAAAGAGCATACCTTTTCCCTAGCGCCAAAGAGATTGAAAAATTAAACACTAAATTCTTGCTGTCTCCAAACATGATTGATCAAATGCTCCTATTCCTGGGACTAGCCAGTAGAAGAGAAGAAATCCAACTAGCTCAGACTGTAGACCAGCACTTTATCTCTATCATGGATGACTTAAAGAAAGATGTCAACAGTCAATACTATCAAACAGGTTACTCCTTACATGGAAACACCCTGCAGCTACATGGACGCACCCAAGTACTAGAAGGCCCACTGCACTTAGAGATACTGAAGGAATACCATAACTCCCCTATGTCAGGACACCCTGGGCGTGCAAAGACTCTCAAATAGATTCAGAGAACCTACATGTGGCCCAGGATGAAGCCAGAGATAGAAGGATACCTCAGTAGTTGCAAGACATGTGGATGTATCAGGCCTAAGCTAGGAAAGTCAGAAAGATTACTACAACCCCTTCAGATTGCAGAAGGCCCTTGGAAGTCAGTATCTATGGACTATATTATGGAGCTACCTAATTCAAAAGGATTCAATACTGTCCTTGTAATTGTCAATTGTTTCACCAAAATGGCTCACTTCATTCCAACAACAACCAAAGTAACAGCAAAGGAAACTGCCACCCTATTCTAAAACCAAGAATTCATGAACCACATACTCTCACAAGAAGTGGTTTCAGACAGAGACCCACAATTTACCTCTAAGTAATGGTCCCAAATCCTAAATAACTTGAGAATAAAAAGATTGCTGTCTACTGCATATCACCCCCAGAGCAACAGACAGACCAAGAGAGTAAACCAGGTCCTCAAACAGTACTTACAATGATATGTTAGCTTGGAACAGAACAATTGGGTAACACCCCTACCAATGTACAGTTTGTGTACAACAACTAAGAACACAGCTCCACTGGCATGTTCCCCTTCAAAGCCAACTACTGATTCAAACCCACATGGGACACCCCTCCCACAGAGAAAGCCAACAACCCAGAAGGACAAGACTGAGTCAGCAACATCCACACATGTCAAGAAGAATGTGCCCAGAACCCAAGAGGAGCAGTACAAGTATACAAGGACTTTGCTGACAAGAAACAAAGCCCTGGCCCCACAATTGAAGTAGAAGACCTTGTGTACCTCAGCGCAAAGGAAATCAAGACCACTGCCCCTTGCACTAGCTTAAGTCCCCAATGAGCAGGTCCTTACAAGGTCTTACAATGCATTGATACCATAGCCTACCAACTAGAACTGCCCCTTGGATGGAAGATTCACGACATATTCCACCGCTCCCTTTTATCAAAAAAGAAAGGACCTTCTATCCTGCAGCAGATAGAACAGTTCCCCCACCCATCAAAGTAGGAAGCTTCTTAGAACACAAGGTAAAAGCCATCCTGGGACAAAAACTCTGATACCAAAAACCTCACTTCCTGGTCAAATGAAAAGGGTATCCCAATGAATAGAATACTTGGGAACCAAAATCCAACCTGGAGAATGCCACTACCCTTCTGAAGGAAAACAAGTCTTGGAATAAAGAGTCATGCTCTGCAAGCTTGACTATAGTAGGGAATGATGTCATGGCCCAGAATGCCCTAGAAAATCAGCTGATCTTCCTAGAGGCAAAAAACCCCACAGCTTGGGAACCCCTACCAAGTATCTCCCAGAGTGAAAAGCTCCCCTTTTGACTAACAAATGGCCCAGAATTCAATATTCACACAAGCCTCAAATCCCTGGCTTCTATTCTATTATCAAATTTGGGCCTCTCAACTATTGGTAAATGGTACATTGGGAGCAGATTTTTTATTGCGCAATCAAGTGCTTGATTTCTCACAGGATCTATAAATAGCTGCGGCACCTCAGCATGTTGAAGTTTAAGAAAGGTTCATGTTATACCAACCAATGAGCACTCACCCCCTGGCCCAAGTACGCAAATTCTAGTGAAAATTGTAAGTTCAACTGAAATCAATGCCATCAGTTCCCTGGTGGCACAAAAACACAAAACTACCAGTAAGTATAAGTAGTGAGATAAAGCCCTCCTCACTGTTGACATCTTAATAAAGCAAGTTTATACCCAGAAATCATTATTTTCTTTCAAGAACTATCTACCTTTGCACCATTATAACTATTCTGTTTGCACATATTTATAACTCCACTACACGTTACAGCCTCACATAACTTCTCCCTCCTGGCCACCAAGAATTATCATTTTACCCTCAATGCTAGAGATTCCTCCTACTCCTCCCCTGCCAACTGTGCCTCCTTCCCAGGACTTCATTAAGTTGGGGTTTGTCTATATCACAGTATTGGGACTGGCTGGCCAGGTTGTGCCCCATACTGGGAGTTGATGTTCCTATTGCAACTGAACCAATGAGGATTCAGTATTTGGAATTGGGGAAGACAACAGTCCAATATAAAGGACAGAATATAAGAACAAGGTATTGTTTATTGTAAAATATAGTGGTTAATATACTATATGGGGCAAGCCACAAGGCCACAAGGGGGTGGCACAGTGGGGAGTTCCATGTAAGGTTTGGAGCCAAGGAATAACTTGTGCAAGGATCAGCAAGTCAAATTGGCAGTGCTCTTAATTAGGATGAAGTACCTGTCATTCAATATTGCCATCAGATTAACCCATAACGTTAGACACGTCAAGGGGAGCTTGTCAAGCGCCCCCTGTGTATTGTAAGATACGTTAGCAGGCAAGGCTGGAGACTCGGTTGCAACACCCCCCCTTGCCCTATGCTCATTGTCAGACACCAAGATCAGAGTCTGAAGAAGGTCTGGGAAGGTCCACACAAATAACTTTTGGGTGGGGATGGCGTGACAGGGATGCAAGAAATCATGGTGAAGCTTATTGGTGTTTCCTTGGGCATCTTCAAGCTGATAAGTGTGATTGTGATAGACTGCGGCTATCTTGAAGTTCCCTAGGTGGTTGGGTTCCAACTTAGCAGAATTGGGGTTGAGGGTGTAGACAGGGTCACCTACAGAATATCTAGCTTTGAGGTGCTTTGTCCCTCCTGCAATCCACTTGTGTTTGATTTCCCTGGCTTTGGCACGCCATTGGTCTAGGGATGGAATTGTTACTAGAGGAGGATTGTTGGGAACCTTGGACTGTAGTTTTCTCTGTTCAACCCCTGTCAGACTGTCAGGTGTCCTAAAGGCCAGGGTTCTAGGGCTGAACCCAGTGCCCCTGTTGATTCTTGATTACAGGATAAGTAGAGCAGTGGGCAGGTGTTCAGTCCATGTGGTGTTAGGGTGTTCTTGTGAGAGCTGGGCAATCAATTAAACCAGTGAGCCATTTAACTGTTCCACATTTCCATTGGCTTGAGGATGGTAGGGAGCCGTAACTATATGTTAGAGTGCGTTCTTGGCACAGTATGCCTTCATGACATGCCCAAAAAGTTCAGGGCCGCCATCTATGATGAGACTTTTGGGTTGCCCAAAGCAAGCCACAATTTCCTTGCCAATAAAGCGGGTGATGGTGATGGCGGTGTGGTTGGTTGTTGCCCAAGCCACTGGCCAGCAAGTGAAGTAGTTGATGGCAGTGATAATGTACTTCTTTCCCAGTTTGTCCTTGGGGAGTGGTCCCACAATGTCAAGGGCCCACTTCTCAAAGGGTTCCATGGCCTGGATGAGCAGGACATACTTGGGGGGTGCAGGTTTGGATGTGTTCTTTTTGCACAACATGCATGTTTCAAAAGAGATCCAAGATGTCTTGATGCATGCACGGCCATCAAACCTTCTGTTTCATAATCTTAAAGAGGTTACACCCTCTGATGTTACCCCAGGGTTTGGTGGTAGTGCAATATTGTGTCCCCTTGTTGTGTGGTGGGAATGTAAGGCATCTTCTCACCTGTCTCTGCTTGGTGGCAGACGTTGCCAGCATTGTTGAACTGACTTTTGTTGTCCTTCAATTTGAAGATGGTGACTGAATTAAGGCCCTTGTAGCAATTTGCCTTGGGGCAGAGGTAGAGCATGGGCCAATATGGGTCCAAGACATTGTCCCCAGTGATGGACGCTACATAGAGTTGTGAAAGAGCATCAGCTGTGACAAGCTCCTTTCCAGGCTTGTACTTGATGCACAACTGGTAAGGGGATAGACGCTCAACCCATCCTTCTTGGCAGCGTGTCAAGTGGGACTGCATGTTGAAGTACTGGAGCAACTTATGGTCTGTTAGAACATGGGGTGGGAAGTTAGCTCCTTCCAAGTAACAGCACCACTTCTCAATGTAGTGTACAATGGCTGACAATTCTTTATCATGAATGGGGTAACATTTTTCTGAGTCAGTAAGCTTCCTGGACTTGTACACCATGGGGAGAAAGACGCCTTTGTCAGTTTCTACCTGCAACACGCCCCCTATAGCCCTGTCAGAGGCATCAGTCTCAAGTTTGTATTGGTGGTTTCAATTGGAAAACTGTAATACAGGCACTGTTGTAAGTCTCTGTTTTAATGTCTCAAAGGCTTGATATCTGGTAGGGGTCCAGTGGAAGTGCTGTTTGGTATTGAGGAGCTCAGTGAGAGGTGCAATTAGTTCCCCACAATTGGGAATGAACTTGCGTACATAGCCAACCATGCCTAGGAATGTCCACACTTGGCCCACATCAGTGGGGGGCGGCATGCTGGTGATTGCCTTGATTTTGGCAGGGTTGGGCTTAATCCCTTGTACAGTGATGGTATGACCAAGGAATAACAGCTCCAACTTGAGAAACTTGCATTTGGAGGGTTTAGCTTTTAGCTGGTTTTTCTGAAGGGTGTTGAGGACAGCACAGAAGTGTTGGAGGTGTATGGTTTGATCTTGACTGAAGACAATAATGTTGTCAAGGTACACAACCACACAATTTCCACTCAGTTCCACAAAGGCTTTGTTCATCAACATGGCAAAGGTGAAGGGAGTGTTGGTCATCCCAAAGTTCATGACACAATACTCAAACAACCTGTAGCGCGTGCAGAAGGCAGTTTTTGCCTCGTTCCCTGGCGCAATGCAGATCTGGTTGTACCCTGCAGTGAGATCAATCTTGCTAAAGCCCTTTGCACCTGCAAGGGTATCAAAAAAGTTGTCAATCAGCGGCAGAGGGTACTTGTTATTAACCATCACCTCATTTAGGGTGCGGTAGTCTGTGACCAGGTGAAGGGACCCATCCTTCTTAGCTACAAAGAAGACCACCACCCTATATGGAGAGAGCAAGGGGCAAATAAAGCCCTTATCAAGCGCATCCACAAGGTGTTGGCAGAGGGTCTCATCTTCCTTTGGTGTAAGATGGTATAATGGTCATGCTTTAAATAACAACCCTTGAAGTTGTACAGTGTGTTGGATCTCCCGGGGAGGAGGTAGTTGTTCAAGTGTATCACTGAATACATCCTTGTACTTCTCAAGGAGCGCAGCAAGCGCTGGTGAAGGTGGTGAGGTCAAGGAGGGACCAAAGATGGTTCAGCGCAGATAACTTCAATTGAGCATTAGTTAAAGTCTAGTTTCCCCGCTTGAAATTATACAAGCCTGCCTCTGTTATTCTGAAAAACACAGTATTGTGGAGTAGCTTGCACATTTCTACAGGGTAGATCTGAAAACCCAACCTGTTTCTGTTGAGGGTTATGAAAAAAGTATCCCAATTGATGTAGGGGCAGTTGTGTCAAAGCCAGTTGAGTCCAGCAATTACGTTGTGGCTGAGTCCTGCCATGATGGGATCAGAGAGCTTAACCTGGACGTTCCCCATTCTCACAGAGAAGGGTACTGTCTTGTGGGTGATGGCAACTCTGCAGGAGTCAGCTACTTGTACTGCTTTGAACCTGCTGGGCACTTTGTCTAATTGTTAAGAGTCAGCAAACGCCTGATCCATCATAGTGTGGTCATCCCTGGTATCTGCCAGTAATTTGTGGGTGTTCCCACAGAAACAGAAGAGATAGGACAAGTGTGTTACTTTATTTGAGAAGTGGCTTGCTTGCAATACAGGGCTGTCACTCTGGACCTGAAAGACGTCCAGGGTTTCAACTTTGTGTACGTTGTAGTCACAGGAATTTTTTGCAAGCAGGGATGGAGAGGATGGGTCAGGTGGGGTTGTAAGGCCTCTTATTGTTACAATCCCCAGGCTTTTTCCTGATCCTCAATCTGCACTAGCTGAAGCTCCCCCTTGCAGGATGTTTAGTCCCATTATCCTGTTGACAGGGCTGGTGGCAGCCTACTTGATTGTGGCCATTGCCAGGTGTGGTACATGGTTGAGATGGAGCGTCACTGGTACAGCGGAAGCCCATTGAGGCCTGGTTGTTAGCCTCCACAATGGTCTTATAGCAGTTGTCAATGGAGGTGCAACAACCTACAGGGACCCACTTACAGATATGGGGTTTTAACCCATTGATAATGAGAGTGAGTAGCATTGAATTTCTGTTGGTCACGGCTTTGGGGGTGGCAGCAAGGGCTTGTTGCCAGGTGGCAAGGTACTCAAGAACGGAACCAGTTTGTTTGATTGCTAGAAGAGGAGTTCCCACAACAATGGGGGAGAAGGTTTTGCTATAGCAGGACTTGGCGGCATCTCAGAATGCCACCCAGGTAACATCAAGTTCCTGGCTGGCCCAGTTGGTGAACCACACAGCGGCGGGCCCCGTGAGGCAGCCAGACGCAGTGGCAACCCATATAGGCTCAGGAACCTGATAGATGCAAAGGCGGGTTTCAGTAGATTGGAGCCAACTGGCAATGTTGGCCCCTTCTACGTCACCAGCAAAGGATTCTAGCTAAAGGTTGAGCATGCGCTGGGACAGATCTTACTGGGGCAGGGTGACGCTGGCGTCACACTGCCTGAGAGGAGCTAAATATACACACTGGTGAGAACTAGCTAGTCTTGATAGATGACGTATCTGTTGGGGATGTCCCCCTCAGGGATTGGCAGGAAGGTCTTTGGTTGGGGAGTAGCCATACGGCCCGTACTCTGTCCTTTCTTGGGGGGATTTTGTTTTAGGCAGGTTGTAAACCTACTGCTGCTACCACTGTTGCAACTGAACCAATGAGGATTCAGTATTTGGAATTGGGGAAGACAACAGTCCAATAGAAAGGACAGAATGATAAGAACAAGGTATTGTTTAATGTAGAATATAGTGGTTAATATACTATATGGGGCAAGCCACAAGACCACAAGGGGGTGGCACAGTGGGGAGTTCCATGTAAGGTTTGGAGCTGAGGAATAACTTGTTCAGGGATCAGCAAGTCAAATTAGCAGTGCTCCTAATTAGGATGAAGTACCTGCCATTTGATATTGCCATCAGATTAACCCATAATGTTAGACACATCAAGGGGCAACTTGTTGAGCACTCCCTGTGTATTGTAAGATCATTAGCAGGCAAGGCTGGAGACTTGTTGCAACATTCCCTAGATACTACAGTCAACTATCTGGTCATAATTGTGCCTATTGTGTACTTGGACTTCCAGGCCTGGCCTGCCTCTCCTGCAGGAGTCCAGCTGGACTCTGGTATGGGCCATGACACTAAGTACCTTTCTTATGATCAGTAAAGCATCACCTCCAGAGACCATCCTGGGGCTGATACCAGTCCTTGAACAGTTTCTTGAACTCATCCCCTATGAACTCCTTGCCTTGAGTGATCATCTCTAAGCTCCTTGACAATCTCTCCCATTCCTCATCTGAAGTTTTCTGGTTGCAAATCTTCTGCAGCTCTAGCAATAGAAATCTTCTTTGTCTGCACCAGGATAGATGATATATGCCTAACTCATTGGGAACTAAACACAACTAGGGATGATGGTGTCAGTAATTCTTTGCCTGACTCTATTTTATTGGTGAAAAAATATTTGGAAGACACCAGTAAAAAACTTAAAACAACATAATTAACAATCATATTGGGTTTTGGAACCCCTTCTGGAGCAAGATTTGAACCCAGGACGCTATTGATTAATGCATTGTTAGTACAGAATCATCACAAACCTTTGATTTACCTTTTTATTACCTTTTGATTCAATAAGTTTTCACTTTCAAAACGCCATTCAAATTTGAAAGTGTTAATACTAAGACTGTAAACGTCACTTACTGCTCTGCTTCTGATTGGCTGCTTGGAGCTTTCCAGTTGATCCGTGATCCGCTCTCTCTGGTTTTAGGCCAAGCTCTGTACCTTTTGATAATTATTCTTCTGCTGTACACCACTTAATTAGCCTGATCATTGTGAGATCTTTTTGGTGCCTCTGCCTACACCACACCAGTTTGGAAATGATTAAGCAAATATTTAAGTTGCACTTAAAACAGGTACTTGTAAAATGATTGACTCAGGTAAATTATCTTCATTTCCCAAACTCCTCTCAAATATTTAGCCTTGTTTTCAAAGCTATATAAGTTCCAAACTTTCCTTCAATTCAAATTTTCCAATAATAAAGAATATCTCTTATCCTATCTTGCCACATCCTTTCTTAGTAAACTTATTTGAAGCCATGAAGGGAATTTATTTCCTGTTGTGGTTTCTAGTCTCCCTTTTACAGCTGTAAAAGATCTTGAGAATCCCACTCCCACTATCAACTGGCAAAACTCCTCACCCAATGATGCCCATCAAAAGGAGTCCTTAGCAAATGGATGGTTCAAGTATCCTTCTGGTCATTGATGAAGAAAGTTCCACTATGGCCGCCAGTCTACTCCTCCACCTGCCAAACCCTCATGGTAAGGCCTCACGTTTCATTCTATCTGTTGATGTACATGGTAGGATATTATCTTCTGGGTTGTTTCAGCTCCCTGATGGGAAGATTCACATATTTGGGTCACTTAGGCCATCTTGCCATGGTCACTGTGCCCATTGGTTCAGCCATTACAGGGCTTAATTTAGGGGCCTTGGCTCACCAGTTAGGGAACTTTTCCCCTGCCAAGTGGGTCCCTGACAGATGGATGGGGTTGAGAGTGGCATTTATTGTAAAGTTACTTCCCCCTGTGGCCTGGGATAGGACAATGTTCCCCTGCTGCACTAAGAAACCCTCTCAAATCCCTGCTAACCCCTGCATCTGCTAAACAATTTAGCATACACAACTGATAAGAAATTTTTCTTAGCTTACCACTCTCAGGTGGCATCTGTTAACTCCCAGATTTCTTTTTCAACCTGGGAAGAATCCCTTATCAATTTATATTAAATGCAGGGTTGGTTTTGCCTCCCCATTTGAAGTAACTACAACCTAACAAATCAGGGCGCACTTCTACCAAATCATCAAAAGCCAATCCAGATAAATTTAATGCCCCCTAAAGAATCATTTATGTTGCGCTGAACCAATGAGGATTCAGCATTTAAATTTGGGAAGACAGCAGTCTATTAGAAAGGACAGGAATAATAAGAATAATATGTTGTTTATTTTAGAATACTGTGATTAATATACTATACAGGAAAAGCCACTAGGCCACAAGGGGGTGGTATGGTGGTATGTTTCATGTAAGGATTGGAGCCAAGGAATAACTCATGCGGGATCAGCAGGTCAAATTAGTAGTGCTCCTAGTTAGGAGAAAGTGCCCACAGTTTGATATTGCCATCAGATTAGTTCAGGTTGTTAGATACATCAAGGGACAGCTCATCAAGCGTCCCCTGTGTATTATGAGATATGTTGGCAGGCAAGTCTGGAAACTTGTTTGCAACCACCCTTGCCCCCTGCTTGTTGTCAGACACCAGGATTGGAGTTTTCAGGAGATCTGGGAAGGTCCACACAAACAACTTTTGTGTGAGGATAGCGCGGCAGGGGCGTAAGCAATTATGGTGAAGCAATTTGGTGTTCCTTGGGCATCCCTTAGCTGGTAGTTGTGGTTGTCATAGACTGCGGCTATCTTGAAGGGACCCAAGTGGTTGGGTTTAACTTGGTTGAGTTGGGGTTGAGGGCATAAACAGGGTCACCTACAGCATATCTGGCCTCAAGGTGTCTTTTCCCTCCCTCAATTTGCTTGTGTTCTATGTCTCAGGCCTTGGCACTCCACTGGCTCAGGGAAGAGAATGGCAACAAGGGGGGCTTTGAGGAACTGTGGATTGTAATTTCCCTTGTTCTACTCCTGCCAAACCATCAGGCATCCCAAAGGCCAAGGTGCTGGGGCTGAAACCAGTGCCCCTGTTGATTATTTCTTGTAAAAAAAGTAGTGCAGTGGGCAGTGTTCAGTCCATGCAGTATTAGGATGTTCCTGTGAGATTTTTGCAATCAACTGGACCAGGGAGCTATTCAATTTTTATACCCACCCATTGGCTTGCTGATGGTATGGAGTTGTGAATATTTGTTGTAGGGCATTTTTGGCGCAGTACTCTTCTATGACATATCCAACAAGCTTGGGACTCCCATCTGTAATGAGGTGTTTGGGTTGTCCAAAACAGACCACATTTTCCTTGCCAATGAAGCAAGTAATGGTTTGGCAGTGTGGTTAGTGATTGCTTATGCTACTGGCCAGCAGGTGAAGTAGTCAATGGCTGTGATGATTTATTTCTTACCAAGTCTGTCTTTGGGGAGGGGCCCAACAATGTCAAGGGCCTACTGCTTGAAGGGTTCCATGGCCTTAATGAGTAGGACGGACTTTGGGGTTCAGGCTTTGACATATTCTTTTCACAGAACACACACGTCTCAAGGAGATTCAAGATATCTTGGTGCATATGCGGACACCAAACCTTTTGCTTTATGATTTCAAAGAAGTTTTGTCTTCTGACATGGCCCAAGGTGCAGTGGTAGTGCAGTATGGTGTCTCCTTGCTGTGTGGTGGGAATATAGGGTGTCTTTTCTCCTGTTTTTGCGCAGCAAAAGACATTGCCCACATTGGTGGTGAACTGAATTTCATTGTCCTTCAATTTGGAAATGGTTGCCAAATTAAGACCTTCATAGTGGTTTCTTCAGGTTGGAGGTAGAGCATTTGCCAATTGGGGTCCAAAATGTTGTCCCTGGTGACAGACGCCATGTAGAGCTTTGAGAGGACATCTGCTGTGATGAGCTCTTTCCCAGGCTTGTACTTGATACATAACTGATAAGGAGATAGGCACTTGATCCAGCCTGCCTGGCGGCGTATTAAGTGGTACTGTGTGTTGAAGTACTGGAGCAACTTTTGGTCCATCAAGACATGGGATGGGAAGGTGGCTCCTTCCAAGTAACCGCGTCACTTCTTAATGCAGTGCACAATTGCTGCTATCTCCTTGTCATGAATTGGGTAATATTGTTCTGAGTCAGTGATCTTTCTGGATTTGTATGCCACAGGGAGAAAGACGCCCTTGTCAGTTTCTACCCACAACTCCCCCCCTATAGCCCTGTCAGAGGCATCAGTCTAAAGTTTGTATTGGTGGTTTCAATTGGGAAACTGTAATACAGGCACTGTTATAAGTCTCTGTTTCAACATCTCAAAGGCTTGATCTCTGGTAGGATCCAGTGGAAGTGCTGTTTAGTGTTCAGGAGCTCAGTGAGAGGTGCAATAAGTTACCTTCAGTTGGGGATGAATCTGCACATGTAGGCAATCATGCCCAAAAAGGTACATACCTGACCAACATTGGTGGGGGGTGGCATGCTGGTGATTGCCTTTATTTTAGCAGGGTCAGGCTTTATCCCTTGGGCAGAGATGGTGTTCCCAAGTAACAAGAGCTCTGACTTGAGGAATTCACATTTGGAGGGCTTAGCCTTTAACTGGTTTTTACAAAGGGGTCAAGGATAGCACAGAGGTGTTGGAGGTGCATGGTTTGATCTTGACTGAAGACAACAATGCTGTCAAGGTACACAGCAACACACTTTCCAATCAATTCCTCAAATGCTTTGTTCATCAATATTGCAAAAGTTGAAAGAGTGTTGGTCAATCCAAAGTTCATGACCTGGCACTCAAATAACCCATACTGTGTACAGAAGGCAGTTTTTGCTTCATCCCCTGCCGTGATGTGGACCTGGTTGTACCCTGCAGTGAGATTGATCTTGCTAAAGACCTTTGCACCTGCAAGCGTTTCAAACAGGTTGTCAATCAACAGAAGGGGGTACTTATTCTTAATGGTCAACTTTTTGAGGGCACATTAATTTGTGACTAGGTAAAGAGACCTGTCCTTCTTGGCTATAAAGAGGACCACAGCCCTGTATGGCAAAAGCAAGGAAATATGAAACCCTTGTCTAGTGTATCTACAAGGTGCTGTTGGAGGGGTTCATCTTCTTTTGGTGTCAAGCAATAGAGGAGGCGCGCCTTGGGAAGCAACCCTTGTAGCTGTACAGCATACTGGATCTCCTGGAGAGGAGGTAGTTGGTCCAGTGTTTCACTGAAGACGTCCTTATACTCCTCAAGGAGAGCAGCAAGTGTTGGCGGAGGTGGAGTAGTCAAGCAGAGGGCCGCAGGTGGTTCTGCGTGAATAAGTTTGTCTGAGCATTGGTTAAAGTATAGTTTCCCCCCTTGAAAGCATATGAGCTTGTTTCTGTTATTCTGACAAACACGGTATTGTGCAACAACTTGTTCATTTCAACAGAATATATCTGAAAACCCACCCCATTCCTATTGAGGGTGATCACAGATGTATCACAGTCAATGTAGGGTTGGTTATGGCAAAGCCAGTCAAGGCCAACAATGACATTGTGGTTGAGCCCTGCCATTATGGGGCCAGAGAGCTTAACCTGGACATTCCCCATTCTCACAGAGAAGGGTACTGTCTCATGGGTAATTGTCACTCTTTTGGAATCAGCTACCTGTACTGTCTTGAACCTTCTTGGCACTTGGTCTATGTTGTGTTTGGCTCCAGGGGACAACATCCTGGAGGACATGGCAGGAAATCTTTATAACAAAAGATTTGAGGTTTGAAGCTAGCCTTGAGTTAGCCTTCAGGGCAAAATTAAGGACACATACATTAATTTCCTGGAAAACAAGATGTAAAAGTCCTTTTGGAAGAAAAGACAGGAAAAGCTTGAAGATTATAAATGCCAACAAAAATGTGGATAAACTTGGTTTTAATAGGAAAAATGATTCTTCTTTAAATAGTAGGCAAGGGACAGTGATCACTCATTAGGAAGACAGAGTGGCTGAGGGGGTAATGTTGGGATGAGTTCATACCAGGATCAATCACAGACAGGTTCAATAATCTGGAATGGGTGGATATTAAACCAGACCCATTTGCAGAAGGCAAGGGATTTCTGAAGTCAAACACAAACCCAGCCAAATCTTTGCAAGTACCACAATTCAAAGGCCATATCAAAATAGCGTTAATTGCGCAATTTACAACATCTCCCCCTCAAGATTGGAAACAGGGAGGTGGTATTTGCGGAGAAACTTGGAGTGAACAGGGGCAAAAGGACGTCCAGAAGACAGCAGTTTTACTGTATACTCAACACCCTTCTTAAATGTGACCTCACAGGGCCCAACCCAGAGGGAATCCAGCTTGTGGGCTCTACTACCTGTACAATTCTGATAGTAGAGAACTAGATCACATATTTGTTACTAAGGGAGGGGGGCTCTAGCAGCATTGGTTGGGGAGAGCTCCAGAGCCTTAACCTTGTAAGCAGTAGAGTATGCAGTTGCCTGTATGTCAATGATATAATTGGTTAAGTCTCTAACATGGGCTTCAGGATTTGCAGATGTATTAAATTTGATCAAAGGGGGTCCCAAGATTGAGGGGATAACCACTTCACGTCCATACAGCATAGCAAAAGGTGACTGGCCCGTCACACAGTGCCTACTGAGTTGATAAGCAAAGAGGGCAGCAGGGAGGAACATATTCTAGTTGGCAGCGTCAGAGAGCGTGAGCTTTCTCATTATGGATACCAGAGAGGAGTTTGTTTGTTTGACAGTTCCATTGGTGGAGAGGTTATAAGGCACAGAGAACAATTGGTGATTTCCTATAGCTTTGACAATAGAAGTGATGAGACAGGCATTAAATTTGGTACCATTGTCAGAGAGCAGGACTTAAGGGCAGCCATGTTGATAGAAAATGTCTTGCAGCAAGAAAGTAGCTGTGGTCTTAGCAGTTATATCTTTTGTTGCTCTGGCTTCAACTCACTTGCTAAAGTGGTCTATAGCAACCAGGATAAACCAACATTCCAATATTGACCAAGGGAAAGGCCCAACAGCATCAATACTCACGGTGTGGAAGGCATGCTTTGGGGGGATGAGTTTGAACTGGTGTTGGGATGGGCGAGGGTGTTGGAGTTGACAGGAGTGACAGAAAGCAAGGACATCAGAGATCAGGAGACGCATGTTCTCCCAAAAGAAGTTCTTGCACAACCAATAATGAGTCTTGGCTATGCCTCCATGGCCAGTGTCAATGTGAGCTTGGAGGATGATGGCTATCCTTATGCTAAGGCAAACGTAGGGTAGGTAGGCATTGTTAACTTTTTGAAGAGTTGTCTATAATAAATAACAGTGTCCTTGGATAGGGTCTTTAGAGCCAAGCAGATGTCCTCTGGCTCAGTGGTCCAAGAGTCAGAAACCCAATTAACTTGTATAGACAATCAGCGTTAGCAGGATGGATATCTAGGATTGACATTCTGGACAGGCCATCAGCGTTCTGCTGTTGGGCCCCAGGACAGTGTATCACAGTGAAATCATATCCTTGTAGACGCAGATCCCAACACGCTAATCAACCTTCAGGCTCCTTTAACTGCTGCAGCCATTTGAGGGAGGAGTGATCTGTGACTACCGTGAAGTGGGTCCCATAGATGTAATGTCAAAACTGTTTCACTGCATGTAGCACGGCCAAACATTCCTTCTCAGTGATGCTGTAGTTCTTCTCATGTTTATTGAGGACCCTTAACAAGTAGGCTACAGGTTAATCCAAGCCTTCATTGTCAAGTTAGGCAAGGATGGCACCCACAGCTACTCCACTAAAGTTAGTATACAAGATGAACTCTTTATCATAATCAGGGTAGATCAAGATAGGAGCCTCTTTGAGCTTGGCCTTCAGCGCTTTGAATGCTTGTTGTTGGCTGTCAGTCCATTAAAGGGGACGTTATGAAGCAGTTGGACAAGGGGTTCACTCAATTCAGCAAAGTCAGGTATGAACTGTCAGTAGTATCCCATCATACTAGGGAATACTTGAACCTCTTGAAGGTTTGTTGGGGGTAGCATCTTTTCAATGGCTTCCACCTTACTAATCATGGGGAAGATTCCAGTTTGAGTGACCTCATGACCTAAGAACTTGAGACGTTCCTTGAAGAAGGAGCACTTGGAGGGTTTAAGTTTCAATCCAGCTTTGCAAATCTTGATGAAGACAACCTTGAGGTGTTCCAAGTGATTGGTAAAGGTAGCACTGAACACAGTGATATCATCAAGGTATACGAGGACACAAGAGAGCTTTAGGTCTTGTAGAATGGAGCCCATAGCCCGTTGAAATGTGGCAGGGGCATTGCAGAGTCCCTGGGGCATTTGAGTGGGGTTAAAAAGGCCTTCTGAAGTGATCAGCGCAGCCTTCTCTCTATCTTCAGGAGATAAGTCAACTTTCCAGTATCCAGAGGCTAGATCCATGGCTGAGAAAAACTTGGAACCACCCAGCTGTCTAAGTGCATCATCAATTCTGGGCAAGGGGTATGAGTCTTTCTTAGTGAGGGAGTTCAGGCGGCAATAGTCCATTACAATGTGATGTCTGCCATCTTTCTTCTTGAGGATCATTAATGGGGAAGCCCAAGGACTTTGGGAAGGAGCTAGTAACCCGGTATCCAAAATTTGTTTGAGCTCTTTAGACACGTGAGAATCTTCCACCCTACTATGACAATATGATTTGGCAAAAAAGGGGGTGCATCCCCAGTATCAATCTGATGGATGACCCCTTTAGATAGGTCATAGTCCGTAGGACCAGAGGAAAAGATATCACTGAACTGATTGAGTAGGTCCAACACGTCTTTTTGTTGAACAGGAGACAGTTGGGAGAAATCAGCAGGGGTGAACAATAAGAGAACTTGAGAGTGTCCTCAGGTAGATTAAAATCATAAAAGTTCTGAAGGGGTATAGGGAGGTCACCTGTTCTGCTCCCAGTATACAACTATATCCCACAACCTGGCCTCGGGTCACCTGCATGGGTAGGGCCGTCAGGTTGGCAAGCAGTAATTTTACAGGCTCTTTGTGGGTTCAATCTAAAATCCCAGGACACAGGCAGGGCTCTGTGCAACTTAAGTATTCAGGTGAGTAAAGTTCCAAGAATGACTTTTCAGGTAGCTTATAAGAAATCTGGTAATTAATCACCACTTGAGAGCCTGGGGGGATGATAATAGCCATAGGTGCTAGCAGAGGTACCCCTTCTTCTGCAGGGCAGGAAGGAGGAGGGGCACAGATGTTGGAGGAGTGGGTCCTATACTTGAGAGAGAAGATACCCGTAGGGTACTCAAGCACACATTTTTAAGATGTTTTCCTGGGAGGCGTGGAGGCTCTTCAAAAATCAAAGGAACCTCATATCCCAAGAGTGAAAGGTATCCATCTTGTAGGTTTACAATCCCATTATACTCTTAGAGGAATTGCGTACCAACCAAGAGGTTATAGCTTTCATTCTCAAGGACTACAGCAGGGGAAGCAATAAGGAGTTTCCCAAACCTCATGGGTAGAGAGGAATAGGCACCAATGGCCCGTGTCTGTGCCATACCAGCTGTACCATATGACTATGTGTAGTTGAGGTCAGAAGCCAATTTAAGTTTCTTCATTAGTTTGGAATACACTACATTGACTGGAGAACTTGTGTCCAGGATGGCTTTGATTTTAACCTTTCAGATTGATACTTCCACACAGGTTGTATCTTTCCCAAAGGGGGGCAAGACTGCTAACACATCTTGCGCAGCTTCTAGCTCCTTTTCCCATTTAGCTAGCATTCACTGTAATGCAGGAATCCCCTTATATACAGTCTGTAGCAGGAGAGATACAGTCACATTTTGAAAGAGAGCGTCAGCTAGTTTGGCAGCTTCTTTGGAGGAATCAACCAAGACAGGATGTTGATGGGCTTGAGCTAGGTAAGGGCAAGCCATCATAGACTTAGCTTCACTTGCAGGTACATGGGAAGTGGTGGTAGTCTTTCCAGAGCAAAGCTTGTATGGGACAGAGATAGTTTCTGGAGCAGCCAAGACAGAATAGCCATAACTATCATAATCTTCATTTTCAGAATCTCAAGGCTCTAAATCACTGGAGAGATTGTGAAACAGATGAAGGATAGTTGGTCCAGAGGAAGACAGAGCTTCCTCATCAGAAAAAGGATCAGGGGGAGACAGGGGAGATTGGTCAGCAGAGAGCGTCTCCGTCTCTAAGCTGACCTCTCTTTTCCTGCCTGTTCCTTGGGGTCACAACCTTCCACTTGAGGATTAATGCAAGTGTGTGAGTGGTGCCCAATTTGGCCACAGTTATGACAACCTTGCCTCTTAGCCTGTCCACCAGCACCCAGGGTCATTATTTGTGGCATACAAGAGGTAGTTCCAGCATTGCTGGCCTTATTTTTGCGTACCACTGTTCCTCCATGGGTCAAATGCATGTCTTGTAAGAGAGTTTTAATACTCTTCATGGAAGTGAGCAAAGCCTTGTGTGCCTTAAAGTGTAGGCATAAAAGTTGATTCACCTTCAACAAATTTGAGCAAGCTGTGTAGGCTTCCCGGGGAGTTAACTGGCAACTGGTGATTAACTGTTGGCCTTCAATGTAGAAACAATCCGCAAAATCAGCCAGGATTTCCTTGGGCTTAAAGGCAATGTGCATAAATGCATTCTTTTTGACCTCTAAGCTGAGATCTCCTCCAAACTCCTCACTAAGGAGGCGCTTCATGTCTTCTCAAGTGACAATGGAGGGGAGTTCTGAGACCACAACTTCTTGGAAAGTGGGATGGAGACAGGTGATTATATGTTCCTTTTTGAGCTTGTTGATAGCCCTTCACATTGAAGTTTTTTAAATGGTTAGAAAGGCAGCAATGGTAGAGGTTTTTGGATTAAATATCTATTTGAAGGTTGGTTTGTAGTTTGGGTCAATGGACAAGGACAAGGACTGACTGTTTATACCAGGGTTGAGGACGTTAATATGTGGGTTGCTTTCAAACTCAGACTCAGCAGCAGGCTGTCTAGCCCAGAAAAGTCAAAGGCTTTCCTCTAGAGTGTCCAAGGTAGAGCTGTTCTGTCTACTAATATCTCTGGTAGTGGCAGCAGCAGTCCCAAACTTGTTAATCTTGATTTTTTGTACTGCCAAGGTGCCAGCAATCCCATTGACATGAGTATCCAGAGAAGTGGCTTGAGTGACCAATGGGGCAACTTGTCCATTTAAGGTCTCAGTAAAGTGGGTGAGGCTTTGGACCTTTCTTTCCAATGTGTCCTGCCTATCAGCTACATCATTTGTCACTTTGGCAAGTTGATCTAGTTCACGCACACAGTTTACCCAGGGTTGATCTTCTAGACCAGGGCAACAGCCATGATTGTCATGAGCAGAAGTATTAACAACATCACCTTCCTCTTCAGATTCAGATAATGAATCCTCAGAGTTGGAAAGGCGCTATCTTAAGTACTCAATTTAACCTTGTAAGGTAGCCACCTGATTAGCAAGGGAGGCAATACAAGGGTCAGGAATTGGATTGACTGGAGGGGGGTTCTGCACAGAAGCTTGACATCAAGTGGTAGCCTTGAGTTTGACAATTGCCTCCCATACCTTGGTTTCAAAATCAGATGGGGTCTCAACAGGAGGAGCAGGAGGAGTCACCTCAATAGACGCTACCCTGTCATCCACATAATTTTGCACCTGGTATAGAGTGTCACCTAGTGCAGCCTTATCCAGGCCGTACTGGTGCTGTAGGTGGCGGCCCTAAGTATTGACATAAGCTCCTATCAATTTGAGTTGCAAGTTGACATGCTCCCTGAATTGATTAAGCTTACTAACCAGAGTCTCAAAGTCCTGACAATGGTTTAGCAGAAAGGCCTTAATTTGCTCACGCCTTGCTGCCTGATGTTCATCCAATTTGCATAGTCAATCCTTTATGTATCCAGGGAGCAAAGAACAAAGGGAGTTCAGGGAGGCGGTTAGGTACTTCTGTGACGCCAATGAGTTGCGCTGGTTGTCAGAAATAAAAGCAAAGAGACTGTGTGACCATTCTTGGTAGGCCATATTTTGAGCATGGTTATTTGATACAGCGGTGGCTACAGCATCTAATAGTTGATTCTGGGATCCTAAGGCAAGTTGGTGGTGAACTAGGGCAGGCTGTATGAACCAGTTAACTAACACACCAATTGTATCCATGGATTCCATCAAATCAGGGGGGAGACCAAAGTCCAAAAGGAAGGAGCACAGGTCTTCAGAAACGTACCTGGGACTGAGGCCAGGGATAGTGTACATTGCCACAGTGCTAGAATGTAGAAGGGAGTGGGCAGCAGCACAAGCTTGTTCATAGTTGAGAGAGAAAGCTGGAAGGGGGGCCTACATGGGCCCGGGAGACAGAACCAATATCATAAGATTTGAGGGGGCACTGGTGATGTCTTCTTCTAGAGGGGGACTAGAAACTTTGGGTTGATTGGGTACTTCAGAAACAAAGGGAGAAGGACCAGAGAATGTGCGTGGGAATGGGGTAACCAAGGGGCTTGCAGCCCCTATAGTGAGCACCATTTTGTTGTGTTTGGCTCCAGGGGACAACATCCTGGAGGACACAGCAGGAAATCTTTATAACAAAAGATTTGAGGTTTGAAGCTAGCCTTGGGTTAGCCTTCAGGGAAAAATTAAGGACACATACCTTAATTTCCTGAAAAACAAGATGTAAAAGTCCTTTTGGAAGAAAGGACAGGAAAAGCTTGAAGATTATAAATGCCAACACAAATGTGGATAAACTTGGTTTTATTAGGAAAAATGATTCTACTTTAAATATTAGGAAAGGGGCAGTGATCACTCATTAGGAAGACAGAGTTGCTGAGGGAATCACGTTGGGATGATTTCATACCAGGATCAACCACAGACAGATACAATAATCCGGAATGGGTGGATATTGAACCAGACTCATTTGCAGAAGGAAAGGGATTTCCAAAGTTGAACGCAAACCCAGCCAAATCTTTGCAGCTATCACAATTTGAAGGCCATATCAAAATAGCATTAATTGCGCAATTTACAACAGTCTAGCTGTTGAGCATCTGCAACGTTTGGTCAACCATAGTGTGATTGGCCATAGTATCTACCAGTAGTTTGCGGGTGTTTCCACAGAAACAGAAGGGGTAGGACAAGTGAGTTACTTTATTTAGAGAGTGACTGGCTTGAAGTATGGGGTCATTGGTATGAACTTGGAAGAAGTCAAGGGTTTCAACTTTATGAAGGTTGTAGTGGCAGTGGTTTTTCGCTAGGAGGAATTGAGAGTGAGGGTCAAGTGGGGTTGTAGAACCTCTTGTAACTAAAAACCCAGGCTTTTCCTGGGTCTGCAATTTGTGCTAACTGGAATTCCCCTTTGTGGAGGCGCTTATCCCATTTTATATTGGTGTGACTGACAGCAACCTAATTGGTTGTGAGTACTATCAGGTGTGAACAAGGTTGGGGTGGTGTGTCATTGGAGCAGCAGGAACCAATTGAAGCCTGATTATTAGACTCCACAATGGCCTTATAGCAGTCATTGATGGAGGTGCAGTAACCTACAGGAACCCACTTGCAGATATAAGGCTTTAAACCATTAACTATTAAGGTAAAGAGCATGATGTTCCTGTCAGTCATAGCTTCTGGCGCGGCAGCAAAAGCTTGCTGCCAGGCGGCAAGATATTCAGGAACAGAACCAGTCTGTTTGATAGCCAGGAGGGGAGTTACTACCACAATGGGTGAGAGCGTCTTGCTGTAGCAGGACTTTGTGACATCCTTGAATGATGTGCAGGTAATTTCTATCTCTTGACTGGCCCAGGTGGTGAACCAAACTGCAGCAGGTCCCGTAAGGCAGCCTGAAGCAGTGTCAACCCACATAGGCTCAGGTACCTGATATAGACAGAGGCGGGTTTTAGTGGAGTGGAGCCAGCTGACAATGTCAGTCTCTTCCACGCCACCTGCAAGGGTTCCAACTGGAGGTTGAACATGCATTGTGACAGGTCTGACTGGGGTGGGGTGACACCAGTGTTGCGCTACCCAAGTCAGAGTCAATTGTATATTCTTGTAATTACCAGTTGATCTTGATAGATGATGTACCTGTTGGGGATGTCCCCCTTGGGGATTAGCAGGAAGCTTTTTTGGTGGGGAGTTAGCCATACGGACCATACTCTGTCCTTTCTTAGGGGATTTTCTCTTTAGGTAGGTTATGAACCTACTGCTGCTACCACTGTTGCAACTGAACCAATGAGGATTCAGTATTTAAATAAGGAAAGACAACAGTCCAATAGAAAGGACAGGAATAATAAGAATAAGGTATTGTTTATTATAGAATACTGTGATTAATATACTATATGGGGAAAGCAATCAGGCCACAAGGGGGTGGCATGGTGGCATATTCCATGTAAAGATAGGAGCCAAAGAATAACTCATGCAGGATCAGCAGGTCAAATTGGTAGTGCTACCAATTAGGAGAAAGTACCTGAAGTTTGACATTGCCATCAGATTGGTTCATGTTGTTAGATACTTCAAGGGACAGCTCATCAAGCGTCTCCTGTGTATTGTGAGATTCATTGGTAGGCAAGTCTGAAAACTTGTTTGCAACATTTAGGTGGCAGCCAATCAGAGCCAAGCCAGAAATTCATGGAAAACCCTCCAATCTCCCTGGAATGCCTCAGAAAAATTTCTCTCCTAGTCAATTAGATTCTTCACCTGGATCAGGTGACCCCTCAAATGCAAGCTCATTTTCTAAAGCTATACAGGGGAATTTTGGTCCCCTGCTTGCTCATTCTTTTACATATTCAAAAATAAACTTTGGGTTTTGAAACCAATACTTTTGTTTTGGGGTCTTTGAACTCTTAAATTTGAGTTCTTTTAGTCAATAGAAGTGTTAGTAAAGATTTCCAAATTTCTTACCTTTCACTTGGCCATTTTGAACCCAGCTTTCTTCTTGAAACCACTAGGATAGTTGTCAGTGTATAAGTCTTATTGTTACAAAAGTGACAGGTTTGATGCCCTGGACGGGAATCAAACCCACTCCTAGACGCCAGGCAGGGCTAGCAGGCAGGGGAGATTTGCCCAAACCTGGATTTGCTTTAAAAAGCAAAAATCCAGGTGCAGGAACCATTCAAGCCCTGGTGGCAGCTCAAAGGCCCATTCTGGGCCCCAAAAGCTACGCTCAAGACTTGATGGGTTTGGATGGGCCTGGGAAGGCTAATTTTAGCTGTCCAGTAAATCCAGTTCAAGCCCACCCTACATCAAGTAATTTGGGGTTCCCAATTGGGAACCCCTTTTTTAATCAAGTTTCTTTACCTCAAGAATTCCTGTCAAGCCAGTCCAAAAATAGTGATCAGATTGGAAAAAACCCCAAAATCCTAGAAGCCAAACCTGCCAGAACCAATGGCCAGCCAAGCCAAGATGGACCACCAAAAAGCCAAACAACATTTCTGAAAACCCCAAAAATGACCATGAAGCAGACAAACAAACAGCAGAACCTGTGATGCCAAGCCTTGTCACACAGTTAGCACAAGAAGAATGCCAAGAGGTACTTGTATGTGAGTAAGTATATAAATCAGAAGAACCTTAAAAAGTTCTGTATTGTCATCCTTACCAAAAAAGTTGTTATAAACCTTTGGTTCACCAATCTGTTTCCATATATTTTTTGATACTCTTCAATCTGCAAACATCAAAGTGTCAGCACCCATCTACTAGGATAGATAGCCAGGCTCCAGTTGACAAAACAAAAGCCTTTGACCACTACTGTCCACCCAACGCTCCATTTGGCCCTGCACATTTCACTGAGTATTCCCCAAGTCCTGACCACAAGCCTTGGACCTTGAAAGACTTGCAGTGGTACATCTGCCTGAAATCCCCCAATTAACCCTACCAAATTGTCTTTGACAGCAAAGCAATCAACATTTACCCTTTGATCTTCAACGGGAAGTACAACAATCCTGCTGCCTACCTGGTCCCCATGAAACCACCCCCAACACCCAAACCAACTATCTCAATCCCACCCACGTCTGATACCACTGGCCAGAGTAGTCAATTCCTGGGAGTGCTTTATCTGGTGCTCACAGGGTTGATTGATTCTGCCTTGCCAACAGCTGGGCCCTGGGATGTGGCTGGGAAAGTCCTTTTTTACTTGGTAAAGTTAGGTCTCATCATCTGGTGGGCCATACCAGTACCTACTTTGACTCCTTCCTTACCTGCTGGAGCTCCACAGTACTCCTGGTATCTTGACACTTATTGAATTGCCTTATTCTTCCAAAAATTCTATTTGGACTTTAAGATTAAGTTAGAAATTATTATAAAAGCAAACTTAAATTTCAAAATTCTATTTTTTGTTTGCTTTCAAACCTGCCTTCTCTTTAACATAAGGTAAAGACGTCCAGGATTCACTTCAAGTCTCTTCAGGCATTATTAGCTCTTTAATATTTATTATTTCTTATGGCATCCTCTTCCAAGGGAAATATTTTTAAACTTTAGTCAAAAACAGTCACCAAAGACCTCCAAATTTCAGAAGAATCAAGAAACAATCCTCTCTGCTATTAAGTTTGTGGTGCTTTCTCTGGTCCCAGATCTGTTGTAATTTGGTCTACCTCCCCTGACCTTTGGACCTGGATTTCTTCTTCTGTGCATGTTGTGGGTGATGACCCCTTGAGAATCTTTCACTTTACAAAGAGCCTCCCCTCCTCTGGGGATACCCTTGTTAAAAGCCTCACATGGGATGATCTAGTAATATATTCTACTGACCCCAATCTTGATACCCCTTGACTGTGGAACCCTTGGCTTCTACTCCTCTCCCTCAGAAAGGGAAGAACTCTGGTATTCATCCAGCACCCTTAGTTATGGATCTTGCTCCCTCATGCACCCCTTGGTTGCTTGTTGACCTAATGTGGATGGGTTTGAATGCCTACTTCTCTTATCTATCTACTGTGTCCTCTTTATAGTCCCCCTTTAGAGCAGCAATTACAGCGGTTCCCTGGATAGTATCCTAGAGATTTTTTCTGCCAGGGTGGGAGCCAACCTTGGTTAGTTTATCCTCTCTCTCACACATCTATTGAACTCAGAAGGAAGATCCCCTTAGAAACTTTCTGTTATGTAGCCTTTTTGGGAGGGATAATCTGGGTTGCAAAGTCTTGGAGTCCTTGTTTTACCTCTTGGACTCCTTTTACTTAGTCTTGGACTCTGTGTCCTTTGTCTTGGGCATCTTCCATATTTCTTGTGCTCTTTGTCCTTGGTCCTGCAGTCCTGCTCCACGTCTTGCAGTCCTTGAGTTGTCCTTTATGTTCCACTTTCTGGCTTGTAGACCTTAAGATACCCTGCTCTGAGCTTTTTACTCTTTCCTGTGGCTCTGGGCTCCTGCTTCTATGTCTTGGGCTACTTTTACTGGCCTATAGCTTTGGAATTCCACTGTAATCCCCCTTGTTTCAGACTATTTCCCCTTAAATAGCTCCGTGTTTCCTATGGTTTTTCTTTCTGACTCCCTGATTTTCAAAGATTAAACTATCCAGTCTTTTTTTGCTCTATCATAATTAAACTTATGTTCTTACTTCAGCCAACCAGAGAGGACTTTTACTGGTAAGTCTCCTTATTTTTAGGCTTTTCCCTTCTGTTTAATCAATGGAAAACAATGATAAAACAGGCTTCAGCCTGTAGTCAATCAGGCGTCTGGATTGATCTGTTTTGCCAAAAAAAATTCTCTGGATGACCTGCTCCTGACCTTGGTTTGAACCTGTCATCCTCTTGCTCTGGAAAAGCCTATGGCTCCTTGTTCCAAACGGTTTTCCTGTAATTTTTGTCTTATTTTGCAGGAACAATCCAAACATTTCTGCCTATGTGTTACTTAAAATAATTTTGTATCTTGATTTTTTCAACGTTTCTCTGTGTTTCCCTGTGTTTTTTCCCTTTTGGTAAAACCTGAAACCTCCTGTTGGTCACTTCACACTCCTCTTAATGCTCCATAAAAAACCCAGCATTTTTCTTCAGAATTTCCCTGTGCTGTTCTGCCTGCTTTTTCCTCTTTTTAATTAATCAACTCCATAATAAATTCTTTTATGATCATTTTCCTTATTTCTTTTTATTTCTTCCTGTTTTCTACTTCTTTTTAATTATTTTATATCTTTAAAGCTTTTCTGTTTCTTATCTCTTTTTATTTTCTGTTTGCAACATCTTCTGATAGTCTTTACCTACTTCTTATACTTTTTATTGTTGATGCTCACCACAATTGTCTTTTCTCTTTTCTCCTAGTCTCCATCAGTCAACACCTCAGACTCAGACAATAAGTCTCCCCAAGTGAATCAAACTAGACTTGAATCTCATCAGTGACCTACATCTTAGGCCATCAGTAACAGTCGCTCCTCATGTTTTGCCACTGTTTTTAACACACAAGTGGTTATTTTGAGCTTTCAGTTGCAAAGTAACCAACTTTACTTCCAAGAAACCTCTAAACAATCAAGTTCTGCAGCTTTCTCTCCAGAAAGCCACCTCAATAATGGCTTTGGGCATGTCTAATCTTGTCTAGTAGCTTCAAGGCTTCATCAAAGTTACTTTATCATCACAGGGAGAAACTTTATCCCTCCTTTCTACGTAAAGTTGCTCAACTGCACCTCCCTTACAGTTGGCCCCCAAGATCCCAGAACTTCTCCAGTGCATCCCTTTTCAGATAGCCAGGCCCTCATCATCATTCATTGCATGAACCCACAGCCTTCTTGCTCTTTTTTACTGGCTTGGATCTTTCACCTCTTTTAGCTTCAACCTACATACATCAGCAAAATAACCAAACTTTACCTGTTTCTAGGCATTTAATATTTATTTTGGCTAAATCAGCCCTTGCCTGCAAAATGCTCCCATGTGGATTGTACCAACTGGAATAATTTCTCAATCAAGGTGCCAGTCGACATCATCCAGCTACCCAAGGCACCACTCATTGTCATCATATTTTCATCACTGAGGATATCCTAGCAGAATAACACCTTCCCACACTACTCAAATTTGAGCTGATCCATATTCTGGGTCACCTCCTGGTATTTTCACACAGACATTAAAGCCCATACCTTACTTTTCAATATATATCATTTTTTTAATTTAACTCCCTGGTCCTTTCAGAGACAGCTTTTTTAGCAAAGTTGCAGCAACAGTATCACAGGTAAGCTTCACATCCTATCAAAAAAGGACAAAGTTACCACTCATACCCATAACCAAGAAGTTCATCAAAATAGTCCTCTAGGATAAATTCCTGATCCCCATCACTTAATTCATCATCATATCAGCCACTTTAACCTATCCAGGTCAACCCTAACCACATACCCAAATTCAACACATTTGTTGTGTTCTGAGGCGCGGCACAGACACACAACAGGAAATCCTAACCTTAGGATTGCATTTATACTAAGTCCCAGTTAGATGACAGGGAATGCTATGTGTTTACCTTGTGGTTCTGGAAGAATAATCTCTACTAGTTGTGGCTAGAGAGAGGCGCAGAAGTACAGAAGACACAAAGACAAAAATGTGAATAGAACTTAATTTTATTGGTGAATACAAAAGGGAATATATAGTGGTTAGGAATACCACAAAACGCTACCAAGATGTTAGGATCACTTGCCAAAGCATGAGTGGGGCAAGTGAGTTGTGCAGGATCAAGAAACCAAACAATTGTACTTCCTGATTCAGTCATCAACTCATTTCAAGAGGCAAAAGCAAAAGCAAGAGATTCCTCTTTGAAATGGCCCACCAAAGGCAAAATTGAAACATGGTGAATAGCAGTGTTCACAACATTGTCCTCCCCTAGATTGGCCTTAGGGGGGTGGTATTTACAAAGGAACTTTGCGTGCACTTGAGTAAAAGGACAGCCACTGGAGAGGAGCTTTACAGTGTATTTGGACCCTTGTTTAAAGGTCACTTCTAAAGGGCCAATCCACAGAGAGTCCAACTTATGTGTGCAACCACCTACCCTGTGTTGGTAGTAAACTCCATGGTCACCAACATCAAATTCAGGCAGGGGGAGCGTCCAGCATTATCAGTAGAAAGCTCAAGCATCTTAGTCTTGTATGCAGACGTGTAGGAAGTGGCCTGTATATCAATTATGCGGTTGACTAGATCCTTGATGTGGTCGTCAGGATTCATGGCCTTATCAGAGGTAAGCAGGGGGCCCTCAAGAGTGTTGGGGTAGTAGCCTCTTGCTTATACAGTATATCAAAAGGGGAGAATCCAGTGACGCAATGTTTTCTAAGGCAGTATGCAAAGAGAGCGGCAGGTAAGTATAGGTCCCAGTTGGCAGCATCAGAGTAGGTGAGCTTTCTCATGATAGAGACCAGTGTTGAATTTGCACACTCAACTTCCCCATTGGTAGAAGAATTGTAGGGGGAAGAGAAGGACTGGTGTGATCCCAAAGCTTTGACAACAGAGGTTACCAGCTTGGCATTGAAGTTTGTCCCATTATCAGAGAGCAACACTTGAGCACAGCCATGGTGGTAGAAAACATCTTGTAACAGGAAAGCAGCAGTTGTCTTAGCTGTGATGACCTTTGTAGGGCAAGCCTCTACCCACTTACTGAAGTGATCAACAGCAATCAGGATAAAGAAACACCCAGAATGTGAAGGGGAGAGAGGACCTACTACGTCAATGCTGACAGTGTGAAAGGCATGTTGCAGGGGAACTAATTTGAACTTATGGGCAGCAGCTCAAGGCCTCTGTAGCTGGCAGTTGTGGTAGCTAGCTATAACGTCTGGGATAAGCAGGCAAAGGTTCTCCTAGAAGTAATTCTTTTGAAGCCAGTCAAAGGTCTTGGCAATGCCTCCATGCCCAGTCTCTTTATGAGCTTGCAACACTAACAAGAGGAAAAGACTGGGTCATACATAAGGCAGATACTGGTCTTTTACCTTCTTAAAGAGCTGATTGTTGCGTATGAGGGTATCTTCAGATAGCTTGGACAAAGCCAATTGGACCTCTTTTATCTCACTTTCCCAAGAAGAAGGGTACCTAATTGCTTTGTATAACTGATCAGCCTCTGCAGGATGCAAAGCAAGAATGGGCATTCTGGAGAGCCCATCAGCATTCTGGTGTTGAATCCCAGGGCAATGGAGCACAGTGAAGTTGTAACCTTGCAGATGTAGAGCCCATCTAGCTAGGCGCCCTTCAGGCTCCTTAAGCTATTGTAACCACTTAAGCAAAGCGTGGTCAGTGACAACTGTGAAGTGGGTACCATATACATAGTGACAAAACTGCTTGACTGCATGCAACAAGGCAAGACACTCCTTCTCTGTGACACTATAGTTCTTCTCATGTTTGTTTAGCACGCGGAAAGTGTAAGCCACAGGATGGTCTACACCCTTATTGTCTATTTGGGCCAGAATAGCTCCATTATCAAGATGGCTAGCGACGGTGTACAGGATGAACTTCTTATCATAGTCAGGATACACTAGGATTGGCGCCTCTTTAAGTTTTTGCTTAAGGGTCTCAAAGGCTGGCTGCTGACTGGCAGTCCATTCAAAAGGGACATTACATAACAGCTGGACTAGAGGTTCACTAGTATTGGCAAAGTCAGGGATAAACTGTCTATAGTAGCCCATCATCCCTAGAAAGACTTGTACCTCTTGCAGGTTGGTGGGTGGAAGAATTTTGTCAATGGCTTCAACCTTCTTAGTCATTGGCAATACCAGTCTGGGTTACTTCATGGCCCAAAAATTCAAGACACTCTTTGAAGAAGGTGCACTTGGAAGGTTTTAGCTTAAGGCCAGCTTCTCAAATCTTTATGAACACCTCTTTGAGATGAGCCAGGTGATCAATGAATGTAGCGCTGAAAACTGTTATATCATCTAATTATACTAGGACACATGACAACTTCAAGTCACAGAGGATGGAGTCCATGGCCCTTTGGAAGGTGGCTGGGGCGTTGCAGAGTCCCTGCGGCATGCAAGTAGGCTCAAAAAGCCCTTCAGAGGTAATGAGTGCAGCTTTTTGGCAATCCTTGGGCAATAGGTCAACTTGCCAGTATTCATATGCCAGATCCATTGAGGAGAAAAACTTAGAGCCTCCAAGACAACAGAGAGCATCATCAATACACGGCAAGGGGTACAGTCCTTCTTGGTCAAAGAGTTCAATCAGTGATAGTCCATCACAATACAACAACCCCCATCCTTAATCTTTAAGATAAGTAGCGGGGATGCCCAAGGACTTTGGGAAGGTGCCAGAAGCCCAGCGTCTAACAGTTGTTTGAGCTCTTTAGATACCTGAGCGTCCTCTACACGGCTACAGCAATATGATTCAGCACAGAAGGGAGGAGTGTTGCCAGTGTTAATCTGATGGATAATGCCTTTGGCTCACCCATAGTTGGTACTGTCTTTTGCAAAGATGTCGGAAAAAGGGTCTAGTAAGTCTAGTACCTCTTTCTGTTGAACTGGGGACAGCTGCAGAAATTCTTGCACAGTAAACAAGGATAGGACTTGGGGTTCATCCTCAGGTAGGTTAAAATCTTGGAATGTGCCAAAGGGATGAAGAGACAGGACATCAGGAGCGCTCAACAAATTGCCATATCCAACAACCTGCCCCCTAGATACGGTCATGGGGAAAGCAGTCAGGTTGGCTATCAACAATTGAACAGGGTCCTTATGGGAGACATCTAGGATTCCAGGACAGAGATAAGTTTTGTTGTGTCCTAACAAGGGGGGAGAGTACAACTCTAAGAAGGTTTGTTCAGGTAGTTCATATGATATCTGGGAGTCTAGGATGGCCTGGGAGCCAGGTGGGATGGTGACAGCAGACATGGCTAGGAGAGGCATCCCTTCAGACGCAGGACAAGCCATGGGTGGAAATTTCATGTTTGAAGAGTGGGTGTAATATTTGAGGTTAAAACCCCCAGTGGGATATTCCAAGGCGCATGTCTTGAGCCGTTTTTTGGGAACTTTAACTGCCTCTTCAAAAATTAGAGGGACTTTGTATCCCAAAATAGAGAGGTAACCATCTTTTAAGTTGATTATCCCTTTTTATATTCTTTAAGGAACTGGGTGCCAACTAAGAGATTGTAACTCTTGTTTTCCAAGACAACTGCTGGCGCAGCTAGGAGAAGCATGCCAAACCGCATGGGTAGAGTGGAGTAAGCCCCTATGGTGCAGGTCATAGACAGTCCAGCTGTGCCATACAATTGGTGATAATTAAGGTCAGGAGCATGTTTGAGTCTCTTCATAAGCTTGAAGGAGACAACTTTGACTGGCAAGACAGTGTCTAGAACAGACTTGATCTTCACTTTTTGAATAATATCTCTACTTGAGTGATAGTGCAACCAAAGGGGGGAAGGACAGCCAAGATATCTTGAGCCTCTGCTAGTCCATTACCCCACTTCTCAATCATGCATCTTAATCTTGGGAGCTCCTTATAAACAGTCTGAAGAGGGAGAAAAACAGATACATTCTTGATGACAGCGTCAGTAACCTTGGCAGCTTCTTCTGGCGACTCCACTAGCACAGGGGACCTCTTAGCCTGAGTGAGGTAAGGGCAAGAGACAATTTCTTTGGCTACAGGCAAAGGCTTGGCGGTATTTGTAGTCTTTCTTGAGCTTAATTTATAGGAGAATGTAATGGTTTCAGGAACAGCCAGAACAGAGTACCTATATGCATCAGTGTTATCAGTATCAGAGTCATCCAGGTCAGAGTTGTCAGAGATATTGTAAAACAAGAGAAGGATAGGAGGAGCCTCATTATCAGCAGACTCAGATTCAGATATAGAGGAAGGGATTGATAGAGACTGGGATGAATTGTCAACCAAGAGCGTCTCTGCCTCTAGGTTGACTGTTCTTTTCCCAACTGCTCTTTTGGATCAGCTCCTTCAACCTGTGGGTTGGTGCAAACTTAAGAATGATGACCTATTTGACCACAGTTGTGGCAACCTTGGCGTCAAGGAGGATTTTGTGAGTTCATGGTAAGAATGTGAGGACCACAGGAAGATGAACCAGAGTTAGAAGTAGCTCAACCTTCCCTAACAACTTCTCCAGAATGGGTAAGATGTATGTCCTGCAACAGTGTCTTTATGCTCTTCATGGAGGAAAGCATAGCCTTATGGGCTTTGAAGTGAAGGCACAGAAGCTGGTTAACCTTGAGAGCTTGAGCGCAAGCCATGTAAGCTTCATGTGCAGTCAACTTTCTGCTTGTTATCAGTTGCTGTCCTTCCATATAGAATCTGTCTGCAAACTCAGCTAGCTTCTCTTTAGGCTTGAAAGCAATATGCATGAAGGCGTCCTTCTTTACTTCCAGGATAAGGTCACCGCCAAACTTGTCAATCAGAAGCTGCTTCATATCTTTCCACATCTCAATGAGGGCAGCTCAGGCACCACCTCCTCCTGGCAAGTTGGATGTAGACAGGTCAGAATATGTTCTTTCTTAACTTTGTCTGAAGCTTGTCTCATGGCAGTTTTGTAGATAGTTAGGAAAGCTGCAATGGTCAAGGTTTTGGGATCAAAGACTTGCTTAAAGGTAGGCTTGAAGTGTGCTTTGGGAGTTGGACCATCATTGTTGCTATTGAGTACGTTTATATGCAGGGAAAATTCTGCTTCAGATTCAGAGGGGGCTGTCTAGCAACAGCTGACAAACACTTTCTTCAAGGGTAGTCAGGGTCTCAACAGCGCGGGCACCCATATTGATAGCTTGAGTGGTCTGTAGTTCAGTAACATTTAGGCGTTGACCTTTGGAGGTCACTACTGTGGAGAGCTCAGCCAGTTGAGAGATAAGAAGTGGCCCCACTGAGAGGCAAGGGGCAAACCTGTTGTTCACAGAGTCAATCAATTCACTCATCTCTTGTACATCTCTATCCAGCTCAGTATGATCCCGCTTCAAATGATCCATCTTGTTAGCTAGGGTAATTAGCTCCCTAGCGCATTGGATTTGAGGGGCTCCTGGTAAGCCAGGGCAGCAACCATCTTTGTCAACAACCCCAACTGGACTAGCAGCAGTTGCCATCATTTCATGTAGGGCGGCAAGTTCTTGCTGTAGCTCTTCAACTTGAGCAGTCAATTCAAGCACCTGGGGGTCAGGTTGAGGAGCTTCAGCAGGAAGTCCTTGACTGCAAGTAGCTGTACATATCTCTCAAATAGCGTCCCAAACTCTTTTCTCTCAATATGCCAAATCATCAGAAGGGGAAGAGGGCGGAACATCTGGCTTGGGCGTAGCTAATTCATTTGCTTGACGCTGGAGTTTGGCTATAGCAGCAGAGGTGACAGCTCTTTCTTGATCAAACGCCGCACTGAGTTCATTAAGACCGTTAACAGCAAAGTCCACTACCTGCTGTAGTTTCTCAAAAGAGTACTTTCTGAATGCATTGAGATGTTGCACAAGTTGTTGGAAGTTGGTGAGATAAGCGTTTAAGGTGGAATCTAGTTGAGTTTGCCAGGGTTGTTCTAGCTGGTGAAACTTGTGTAGATGCTCTCTCACATATTTGGGGATGGACTGGCACATTTGTTTGATAGAATTAACCAAACAGGTATGGTAGGTAGCAGATTTGCGCTGATTTTCAGATACCAAGAAAAACAGGGAATGAATCCACTGTTGGTAGGCAGTGAACTGGTCCCAGTGATGACAAACCGCTGCTTGCAGAGACAAGATTTCTTGGACATGGAGTACCAACACCATTTGATGGTGGTCCAAGGTAGGCTGCACAAAGAACAATAGCAAGTGCTCAGCAGAGCCAGCCGCTGAGAGGAGATGCTGTGGAAATTGAGGAGCTGCAATTAATTTGTAGTATTCAGCCCAACTGAACTGCAGCTGAAGGCAAGGGATAGCTCCTTCACGGGCTATTGCAAGGGCTACCAACATGACTTGTTCTAAGTCAGGGGTACCCATGGGGTAAGCAACTAGACAGGGACCATTCCCAAGGTTCAGTACAGTAGGGACAATAGGCAGGTTGACAATATCTTCTTCAATAGAAGGGCCAGTAATTTCAGGTAAAGTTGGCTCTTGTATAGGCAGAGGCAAAGGACCTGAAAACGTGGATGCAAAAAGGATAACTGAGGGGCTTACAGCCCCTGTAGTGAGCACCATTTTTGTTGTGTTCTGAGGCGCAGCACAGACACACAACAGAAAATCCTAACCTTAGGATTGGATCTGTACTAAGTCCTGGTTAGATGACAGGGAAGGCTATGTGTTTACCTTGCGGCCCTGGAAGAATAATCTCTACTAGTTGTGGCTAGAGAGAGGCGCAGAAGTACAGAAGACACAAAGACAAAAATGTGAATAGAACTTAATTTTATTTGTGAATACAAAAGGGAATATATAGTGGTTAGGAATACCACAAAACGCTACCAAGATGTTAGGATCACTTGCCACCAGCATGAGTGGGGCAAGTGAGTTGTGCAGGATCAAGAAACCAAACAATTGTACTTCCTGATTCAGTCATCAACTCATTTTGAGAGGCAAAAGCAAAAGCAAGAGATTTGTCTTTGAAATGGCCCACCAAAGGCAAAATCAAAACTTGGTGAATAGCAGTATTCACGACATCATTATTTGCTGCCTCCAGGCTATGCCCAGCAGAGTTGGATCCTCTCTGGGGCACATTGTGAGAATGCCAAAACCTGCCTACATTCCCCACACAGAAAACTTAGCAGATGCTGTGCCCAAGGCTTTGTGACAGATCCAGGAAATTCATTCTTGCTTAATTATTATCCCAGTCTGACTCTTTTACAGTTTGACAGGGAATCTTTTATGTAAGCTTCAATGATCTTGGATTCTGGGCAAGCAATCTTGGCATTAAACTTGTTGTCATCTAGTGATCAATTCCACATTTTTTACTTCTCATAGTCTTAGCTGCAGGTCATCTCTTTCATTCTATGGTAGTCATATTTCAGTTTAATTTCCAAAAACATAAAGCATAAAGTGATTGAGGGTAAAGCAACTATTGTCACACATAAGTATCATTTTTTATTAATTATTATCATGTTTCCATTATTTACCAATCAGGGTACATTTGGCTGATAACCCCTTCAGTTCTGGAATCACACCTGAATTCCTATCACATGTTTATGAAATAAATGTGTCATCCAATCCAGATCTTTACCAAAAAGATTCTCACACTCTTAACCTATAAGAATGTGCCCTAATACATTCCAGAATAGCCTGATTCCTTCCATGGAACTGTATTGCTTTAACTTGAAGTATTCTGGACTTCTGGCGCCAAAACCCTGTGGAATAACTGTATTCCTGATCCAAGCTATTCTTTTTCTAACTGGGAGCCAGCTGATCAATCCTAAATCCATATACAATATTGTCTACATTTAGCTGTTTTTTTGCATTTAATGGTTTTTTGTGTTAAAACCCCATTAAAACGCTTTGAAACTCAAATCAGGAGCCACTGCGGCGCCCAGGAACTTTTCCAGGCAACACCCTAGCACCTGAAACATTCACTGCCTGGCACCTCAGTGCTTTAAAAATCAATTAGGCAGTGCTTTTCAACCTAATAAATTTGCCAAAATGGCGCTTTTAAACCACAATTCGGGGGTTTGCTTTTGGTTAACCTTAACCAAACTCCTTGACACAGTCAAGGCAATTAAACAATATAATTAAATCATCTTTAATTATATTCCCAGCATATTTTAATTAATCTTTCCATTTAATGAATCTGTTTTAAGACAACAAGTCTTTACTTGACACAGTCAAGTCATTTGGCCCTTTGATTAAATCCCTATTAATCATATTCAAGGGTATCAATTAGTTAACCTTCCCAGTTAATCAATTGGTTTGAGACACCTAGTCTCATAATCTGAACCGTTCAGATTATTCATTAAGGCCCTCAATTAGTACAGCCTAATTAATTCCTGGGTATCAATTAACCTCCATAGTTAATTAGACAGCTTGAGACACCTAGTTTCATAATCTGAATTTTTCAGATATTTATTTTAGCCCTTAATTAGTACATCCTAATTAATTCCTGGGTAATTCATTACTACACTGGAAATTCTCTCCAAGGCCAATCCTATTGTTTTGAATTTCAACCTATGAAATTCATCACAATTCAACCTCTTTGTAAAACTACAGCGCAATTTGACTATAGTACAGTCACAGGCTTCTGGATCCCAAGTGTGGTGGGTATAAGTGGGAGAATTTTGAGGCATTTAGGATGGTGGATGAATACTGATTGGCCGCCCAACCACATTTGATTGATGCTGATACAACAGTTGCCCAGCTACAATAATCCCTGATTGCTCAAATATAGCAGTCATGTCTGCTCAATGGGCATTTTTTATAAAGCTACTTCCCTCTTTAGATCTGAACAGGCCCTTCTTCTCCTGCCAAACCAAGAGATCCCTTCAAAATGCTGCCAAATCATTAAACTTGTTGAAGGGTTCAGCTCACACAGGTGTCAAGATATCTTTGCTGGAATATCCCTCCAAGCATCCAGGAGCGTCTCCTCTGCTCCCAATATCAATGATGGAAGAAGATCTTACTGAGCTGCACTATTTGCTGGCTTGGTTGCTGAGTTACGTTTTATTATTTAACATGATAAAGAGCTCAGGAAAAGTCTTAAATACATAAAGACTTGAGGTTCTAGATTTAATCCTTCTTGATCTGAGTATGAGTAATAGATATATTTCTAGCAAATGGAAGATAAGGTCTGAATATTCAATGTCAAAATTATTGATCAAAGATAAACTTATTTTATTGGATAAAATTGCATTCAATTTTATATCAAAAAGATTCAATCCTAGTAGCCTTAGTGGAGAAACTCCAAGTGGCAAGAGGCTGGTAAGGATTTGGAAGGTTTAGATATTGATGTCAGCCCGTATTTGGGTAAAAAGAAATATCTGGATCAAAGGGAAAAGTAAAGGCTTTTGCAGGTATCAACCTAAAAACTATCATTCACGAGGAAAAATAAACCCCCTAATGAATTTGAATTTATGAAAAATCCTGTCTCAATATTAGACTCAGAGAGATGATAGGTGCAAGAAAACTTAGCATGGCCCCAATCAAAGGGGAAGCCAGAAGAAATCATCTTTGCAATGTACTTGGGGCCTCTCATGAAGATCACAGTAAGAGGGCCTACCCAGAGGGAATCAAAATTATGGGTGTAATCACCTACCCAATGTTGGTAATATTGGACCTGGTCTTTGATATCAAATTCAGAGATGGGAGTTTGCAGGGCATCAGAAGAGAATAATTCCAAGGTCTTAGTCTTTTAAGAAGAGGTATAGGCAGTTACCTGGATGTCTATGACCTTATTAACTAGCTATTTTACTTGTTGTTTGGGATCAAGTGCAGTGTCAATCTTAATCAATATATGTCCCAAGGTTGAGGGGTTAGTGGCTTCCCACCCATACATCATTGCAAATTAGAAAAACCTAGTAGTACAATGTTTACTTTGGTAGTAATTAATAAGGGTGTTTGCCAAATACAAGTCCCAATTAGAGGCATCTGAATAGTTTAACTTTCACTTGATAGAGACCAGAGTGAAATTAATACACTATATAGTACCATTAGTCAAAAGATTATAAGGTGCAGTAAAGGATTGATAGGTACTCATGACTTTCACTAATGAGGTTATCAATTGAGCATTGAAGTTTGTCTCATTATCAGAAAGGGGCACCTGAGGACAGGCATGGCAATAAAACATGTCTCAAAGTAAAAAAATAGATGTAGTTTTTGATGCAATATCCTTGGTAGCCCTAGCTTCTACCCAGTTACTGAAGTGGTCCACTATAATGAGGATAAACCAACATCCAGAACAAGAGAAAAAAAGAGGGCCTACAGCATCCACACTGATAGTGTGAAAGTTGTATTTGGGTAATAAAAACTTGAATTCATGCTGGAGGAACAAGGACACTATGATTAGCATTCATGGAAGGAGGCCAGAGCGTCTGGGACTAATAAATGCGCTTTTTTCCAGTATTAGTGTTTAATAAGCCAGTCATAAGCCTTGCGTACCACACCATATCCAGTGTCTAGACAAGATTGTAACAGAACTGATAATTACAAGCTTGGACAGACGTAAGGTAGATATAAAGACCCATTTTTGAACAGTTAATTATCCCTAACTATAGTATCCACAGATAACTTATGTAAAACCAGGCAATTATATTCAGGCTCAGATTGCCACACAGTAGAGTACTCTATGAGCTTGTATAACTAATTGGTCTTAGCAGGATGAAGAGCTAAGATAGGCATTTGGGACAGATCATCAGCGTTTTGATACTGAATTCCAGGACAATCAAACACAGTGAAATTTTAAACTTGTAGTTGTAAGGCCCAATGGGATAGCCATCCTTCAGGCTCCTTTATCTGTTGAAGCAAACAAAATAAGGAGTGATAAGTGACTACAGTAGTTTTCAAACCTGTTGAGATAAATGTATATTAGTCAGTTTAGAACAAATAGGTTCAGTCACAAAAAAATTCAACTGGAACCAGCTGAAGGTCAATTTACACAATAAAGCTTACATTTATCTATAGCCATAAAACAAAAACATTCAATGAAACAACAAAAATAAAGTCAAATACTGAATCCCAGAAATGATACAGAAACCACATGGAACTCAAATTCAAAACGCACACAATCCTGTCACTTTCTGAAGCATTCTACATCAAATTTGATTATGAGTGTGTGGCAAATATGATACAAACAGAGAGTGTATGAGGTTCAGTCACAAAAGTGATGAACTAAAACCCTAAACAACTCTATTTTTGAAAATATTGATTATTTTTGGGACTCAAATTAGAAATAGTGGATTTTAGGAGTGAATCCACCAAAATCTATTCAGGGAACTACATCATTATTTTCAATATATGTACATCTAAATTTGGGTATTTATGCCTGAGAGAATGTCTCAAAAAGGAGCACTTATTTAAATAAAATTAATTTCTAGAAATACTTTGCCTTTCTGTTTTTAATAGAATTTTTATTGCTTTTTGTTAGTATGAGTTTTTCAAGTGAAGATAACTTTGATCTTGTTGAGGAGCAGTACCAGGAGCTACTCCAAGCTCAGGCTGCTGAGCTAAGGAGTGCAACCATCACATTTCCTTTGTACACCCAATTTAATGCAATTTGTGAGGAGGGTGGGTTTTATGTTTCACCAGGCCCATCCACAGGGGGCTTTTCTGATAGACAGTATGGTGCTTCCCATGACAAGGCCCAACCTGAGCTGGTACCACATTCTGGAGACTAGCATAATGGCTCCCTCCCTCCCTATCCAATCATTGCCCAAGAATTCAGGCCAATTAACCCTTGCCCTGTCTAATCAGGGTCCCCTCATTCACAAATCCTTCCAAAAACGTGGCATCATATCTAATGAGGTGATAGAGGAGATTGTGAGCCTAAAATAGAGTGGCGTGGATTTTGCAGAAATTGCTACCCATCTTCAAAATACCAAGGTAGTGGTTAATAGTGCGTTCTGAGCCCTCTTGAAGAGAGGTAGTTAAAAGCTGGGCAAGAAGCCAAAGAAGGTTGACTATTAGATCAATGAAGTGTATCCCTTCATTCATGACCTTCTGTAATGTGACCCATACCTCTGATTGACTGAGGTCTGTTGTCTACTTGGGCTCCAGGGCATATTTATTGCCAGCTGCACAGTGCATCTCTGAATGAATGAGCTTGTAGAAAGTATTCTGATTCTGAACAATCAGCTGGCCAATTAGTTGGATTATGGATCTGATTTTCACTATGAACCTGTGATTGGTGCCATCATTACCTTCTGCCTGTCCTCCATTTTGGATAATGTAATATTTATAACTCACTAAAAATTGTCATTACAAGTCAATGATTATGGCACTTTAAGTAAAACAATGCCCCCAAGGGTAAAAAGAATGAATTGGAGGGGATTATAATTGGTGAATTCCTTGCAGTTTTCCCAAAAGGGACTGTATTTCACATACTACACCCAGTTACACTGATGGTTACTGGTACAAGAAATTCCTATCCAACCTGCTTTCTATCTAGAGCCCAGCCAATTCCAGATTTGAAATTTTCTTGTGCCACCAAATGGAGTGCGCTGAAGTGGCCTCCAAGAAAACTCAAGCATACAGCCACAATGTCTCAATTTTCCCTGCCAGTCATGCCAATCTTTACCTAGGAGATGCACTGTTCTTTAGCATTGGGGACACAATCTGTGAGCATAACCCCACAACCTTCAGCCAGGTGGTTAGTGTGGCCAATGACCAACTGTGCCATTTCCCTATCAGAAGGTTGCTGACATAGTCACAAAGATGCCATTCAATGCTCTTGGCAACATCTGATCATCAACAGATCCCCAGCTGCCCCCTTGTGACTCCCCGGTGTACAAGCCAATCACTGTCCTCCCTGAGTTGGAATATGATGTAATGTATCATGAATTCCTCCAAGCCAAAAAAGGCAACCAATCACCTCTGGGCCATCCAGCTACCCTATTCCCCATCAAATCCTCCCAGGTGATAAGCACCAACCCCCCAGCTAATCAAGTCCTCCTCCCACAATCCAGCCTGCCAATTAGTTTGCTCCGTCTAATTCCATTTTGCCCAATAAAAATTGCCCCTAATAATTTTTATTTTATAATATATATTTCTTTAACTTGTATGTATTTTTTATTGTTTAAATTATATTTTTCATTTAACTACAGTGATGATTTATTTTAATCATGCCACAAGTATACTTTGGCTCTTTGATATTTACCAAGTCTATTTAATTCTATAATAAATTTAATATTTTTGAGGTGCTAAAATAAATAGTTTTAAAAACTACAAGTGCTATGGACCAGCCAATTAGAATGGGTGACAATTGTGCTGTCTTTGTGCTTGGCTCAGAACAGACACACCTCATTTACTGCACCCAATTTAACTTAGTAAACTAAGCCTGTTGAAAATAGAACCTGCCTTTGTTTGCAAATTGGCATGTTAACTTGTGGTCAATCTACCACCAGAGACTCCAGTGTTTGGGTGCTAGATTGACCACAAGTTGGTGTGCCAATTTACAGTAGTCTTAGAAGCTATGACAACAACCAAAAATACCTCATATTTAAACAAAACTATTTCAGATTAAAAGCAAATTCCAACTATCAGGTTAAAATGTACACTCTGTTAACAGGGATTTTTGGTGTTAATGGACAAAAAGGGTCAACACAGCAACAAATTGCTCATGTGCCAAGCAAGACTATTCAAAATACAATACAAAATGCATTAATTCACAAAAAAGGTGTGTGTCGACCTTTGGTGTACATAAGTTTACTATGTGAATTGGTTACAAACTACACCAAAGTCCAGTGAATCAAAAATTAATTCAAAAACAAAACACAATAGCAACTCACTATGTAAAAAACCACTCAAATGTTGTGTACAATGTACTGTAATCAAGAATGATATCAAGGTATCTAAAATAGGGCACACAATCAGAAACACATATTTTAAAATTCATTGTTATTAGTGTTTAACTTTGGCAGTAAAATCTGGGAAAAAGGATGGAAAATATTTTAGACATTCTAAAATGGGTGTTTTAAAACCAAAAACAACTAAATAAGTGATTAAAAATCTAAAATTGGGATATTGGGCTGGATAATTTATATTTAAAAAACCAAATTCAGATAAAAGCAAAAATCAAAATTAGGGAGTAACTTAATTGAAATTTATTTAATATTTTACTGTAAATTCAGAGCCTAAACGTAAAAATTTGGGGTTGTCAAATCCTTGGTCCAAATTTTGAATAACTTTTTTGGAATGGCCTTTTTTAATTAAATTTAATTCTTTGTGTTTTTATTTGGATTTTTAAAAATTCAGAATTCATAGACACTTTGTAAAGCTCAAGTCAAACTGCATATTTCTAATGGCAAAATGAATTAACTGGAATCAGATTTGAAGTATTCAAATCCATCAACCATTTTCATTAAGTTTACTATATTTTTTGAAATTGCAGGATTGTCAAATCCAAGAACCAAATTTCAAATCACTTTTGAGTGCTACTAGTAAACTCAAATAATAATTGCGGGAACTGGAATCCAAATTGAATGTATAGTAAGTAACTAGGACAAATCAACCCAAATCAAGAAGCTCCACTCTGGATAAAATTAAATGAAAATTCCAATCTCAACAACCATGTTTAGACATGAAATTAAGTGAAACAAAAAATTGTCTAAACTGGAAATGATGCAATATTATGCACTCTAAATCACTAATATAGCAACCACAAACCCATATAATGATATATGAGCTACCCTCCTGATGATGCAGAAATATTTTAAAAGTTTCAAGGAAGAAGGAGAGGGGGCAAAGATAAACCATCAGATTACTACACTATGTATTCATATATTGCTATTAAGGATACTTGATTACAGTAGATTTTGGAGAATAATAATAATAAAATGGAATTATATATTACAATCTATCTTATCACATTATCTTTTCCTTAATGTGTTGATAGTTTGTTTGCTGTTGATAATGTGATTGCGTTTAATTGGATAGTTTCATCTCCAGTTGCCTTGGTAATAGGAAATCAAGTTGCTTTCCCAAGACCTGCTGGTCTTGGGGAGGTGACTTGATTTCCTATTTCTAAGGCAACTGGAGGTGAAACTATCCAATTAAACGCAATCACATTATCAACAGCAAACAAACTATCAACACATTAAGGAAAAGATAATGTGATAAGATAGATTGTAATATATAATTCTATTTTATTATTATTCTCCAAAATCTACTGTAATCAAGCATCTAAATTTCAGCTGTCCTAAAATGAAATAGGGTGCTTTTTGAGAATGCCTATGATTCCTAAAAGAATGAGCACAAATCCACTCTAGATCCTTTATCATCCTTTTTGAGACACCCATAAATTATATTTATTTCAAATTCAACTCATTTTTGATTTGAAATTTGGTTCTTGGATTTGACAATCCTGCAATTTCAGATTTGTTAAGTTTTACATGATGTCTATAATTTGTTTGAAATTCAGGAAATCTCAAATTGTACATTAGAATCCCGCATTTCTGATTCATGTATCCCACATTTGTTTGCTGAGTTTTGTCTTTTGTTGGTTGAGTTATCTGCTCAGGGGATTCAAAATTTGCCAATTTAAATAAATCAAAAAATTTAAATAAATGTTTAATTTTATTAAATATTTTATTTTTCACTCAGCTGAGTTGCCTGCAAAAGTGATTTAAAATGTGGACCAAGGATTTGACAATCCCGCATTATTAGTTTAGGTTTTTAATTTACAGTATTTAGTTCTCAAAATGAAAGGAACACAACAACAGAGTATCAATGCATCTGTTGTGCGCTGATGTTGTGGTTGCCCCACAGGTCAAAGAACAGAGAGTTAGTTCAACCCAAGTTCCTACTCAGGAAGAAGACAGAAGAGGATACTTCAATAGTGATGCTGCACTGACACAGCCAGTTCAAGGAGCACAAGCTTTTAGGGTGAGGAGCATCAAACCTTGGGTCCCCAAGCTGACCCAAAAGCCCACCAATGTCACCACTATCAAAATGGTTATAAATAAGGAAGCAAAACTTACTTCATATGTGTTTGACCCCATCTACTGCCAGGATTAGGTTCCGTCAGCTGAGCTGGAGAAGGTTAAGCCTGTACTTGACACTAGCTATGAGCCTTACTTCAGTGATGGCAGCCAAGAAGACAACAACAAGCCCAAGTTCTATAGAACTATGGAGTGGCAGTTAGTGATAAAGAAGGTTGCAGCCTTCTACAACAAGGTATCCATGCCTTGCAATCCTGTCATCAATCAAGACCCTAGCTTGTCTGAACCACAAAGCCCAACCAGAAGCGCATTCTTGACATCAAGTGCATCATCTTGCTCAGGCTTATGCGGTTATCTGGTGACTACAAGGTGGCGCAGCTCTTGTTGGGGTGGATTTTAAGTACGCCTCCAAGACCTTCAACAGATTCATTAATACTGGCCATGTCCTTGCCGCAGAGAAATCCCTGCTTGTTTCAACCATGCTCACCAAGGAGCACAAATGGGCAATCCACCAGTGTATAAACTGAGATTGTCATCTTGAACTGGAAAATATACAGGCCATGGTCAAATCTACTTTTGGGGTTGAGGCTTCAATTTCCTTTTACTACCATCTGGTAAATTGGATGCGCTTTTCCTGGGAAATGCTCAGGGTATCCCCCTACAATCAGAACAACCCAGCCAATATTGAGACCCGGAAAAACTACGCAGAGGCGTACACTGCCCTCAAATCCAAGGGGACAGTCAAATTCTACTATATTGACAAATTAGCATTCACATTGTCAATGCGCAATGGGTATGGGTATGTCCCCAAAGGCTCAAATGACAGGGTAGCTTGGCGTGCTGTAGTCCGCGCCACAGCCTATTCAATGGTGGCTCTCCTCAGTCCAAAGAGGATTGATCTGTATCAAATGATATTGGGTTCTCACAATAGCAGGATCTTCTTATCTTTTCTCCAATTGGTCCAGGAGCACCTGAGGCGCATGATCCCAGGCTTCACTAATATAATAGTACTGGACAATGTTGATCTTCACAAGGTGGCAGATATTCTTGTTGAATTTCCATCAATTGACTCCAGCATTGAAGTAGTCCCCCAGCAATTGGCCACAGCAAATTTGTGCCTTCTCTTTCTCCTTGCCTATTTGCTCTTACTAAATCCCATTGAGGAAGTTTTTGGGTGTATCAAGCAAGTTGTCAAGTGAGGGACCCCAACTGGGACCAAGGACCTGTTTGATTTGCTCCAAGCCAAGATCCACACCCTCCCATCTGGGACTGTGGCCAAATTCTATAGCCACATTGACTCATTTCTCCCTATGTGCCTTACCAAACAGCCAATTGATTAAAGGCTTAGTGTGTCTGACTTTTTTATATTCTCTAATTTGCTATTTAAGATTTCTTAATTATCATTTTAATTTAGAAGCTTTCAAGCCCGCAATCACATTCAGTGGGACCATCAATGAAGGTTTGTAATTTATTTATTTTATATTAAATTATTTTATTATGTCCTCTGCTGGATATCCCAAAAACTTGATACTGGATTACGCATATGGATTTATATCACTTTTGTCAAATAAATATAAAAATTAGATTAAAAAAGTTAAATGTAAAGTGTAAAAGTTAGAAGTAAATTTTATTAAACTAAATATATTTATGCTTTTATGAAGACCTTCTCTGGGTTTTTTTGCAAAAATTGTTTGCTAAAATAAGAATTAGAAAAAATTATTATAATAAAAAATAATATAAATTGTAATGATATTTATTGGAAGAGAGAATTTATTAAGAGCCTGCAGTGAGTTCTTTGGTATGTACCCACCCAGCAATGGAGGTGGCGCACAACCTCCACTGCCACACTGTAGATGGTGGATACACCCTGATTGAAATATTTCTGGCAGCTGGTAAAAGGGAGGACTGTAAGGTGAGAGTGTAGTAGCAGCTTTTCAGGTGGTGCTGCAGACCTGTAGATCCCAGCCAGGACCAGGTCATCCTGGATGACGTGGTCAACTGAGTTATAGCCAAGGGGACCTTTTTCCCATCTAGGGAGAGCCTAGCCTTGCTAATTCCAAGGAGGACCCCATCCAGGTCCTCCATGCTGGATCCCATTACAAAGTAGAAGAGATATCCAAGGTAAACAATGAGATGAATCATTTGCTCAGCAAAGGCTTCAGTAAACTCACACAGCTTATTGTATACAGCACTAATCTTCTTCTTATGCTTGGTCTTCAAGAAGGTAAGCTCTATTGCCAAAGGGACCCCCATCTTGTTGGCGCTCCAGGCCAGCTGAAAGCCAGCAAGGAGGATTTTGGTTTTCTTGGTGGCTGTTGCCTCTAAAACAGCTAATTTACCCACTGTACGCCCAAAGTTCTCCAATAGGTAAGACAGGGTGTGCTCCACCGGGAAGCATAAGAAAGCAGCCGCATGAGTCTGGCCCATCTCTGGTGTATTCTTGAATGGGAGTGTTTCCAAGAGGTCCCAAACAAGCTTAATGTAGTTTATAATGTAAAATCCACTGAGTACCACTGGGTCAAGGCGGACCAATTGGGCATCCTTATAGGCAGTAACTGCTCACTTGGGTTCCCCCTTGGTATGTGAAAGCCCAGCTAACACCTCCTGGGACATTGGAAAGGTACTTTGGATCCTATCATTGAGATCCTGCAAAAAAGAGGGAGTAAGGGCCAGCTGCTTAGCCACATGATTGGCATAGTTGGCATAGAATGTTGCTGGGACGTAAAGGACAAGGACTTGGCGTAGTTTACCATCAATGTTTTCTAAAAAAGGTATTTTAAAAATGTTATTAGTTTTTTATTAGGTTACCTTCTTCTGTGATTTCCTTGCCTGCAGCCTCTGCCAGTTCAGCCATTCTTGGCGCAAGCAGTTGGGCAGGCAATTATGTATCCTCTTTTCTTGCGCGCTTTGCAGGTTTGAGGTGGGCATACATATCAGGGTCATTGACCCAGACAGACAGCATGGAGAGAGCAAAGGACTTAAACTGGAGGCCCCACACAACTGTCTTCTGGATATTAAGAAGACGCTCAATGGTCTTCTCAGGAGTTTCTGTTATTTTGGTCATTAAGGCCTTTGTGGATACCTTTTCTATTTTTTCCCCTTCAAGGACGGTGGACTTTACTTTGGCTTTGACCTTGCAGTCAATTTCTTTGATCTCTGCAATTGCAGATTCAAGGTCTTTAAGAAGATTCTTCAATTCTCTCATTGATTTTTTACTACCTTTTGCATATGTTTTTATAGCTTTCACCCCAATAAAATCTGTGTTATTCTGATACTATTGCCTATTTATTTATCCCTATTTGTCTTCATATTACTCAAAATTCTATCTTTTAACCCATTGTGTATATGTTTTACGCTCATCTCAATATGCGTTATCTGCTTTGTGTTGGCATTGCTTCCATAATCACAATATTATTTTTGACACTTTAGACAGCCCCTTGTGAAAATATCTCAGCAATTTGATGATCAGCTAAATTTAAATTGGAAAATTATAGATTAATTGTGTTTAGATTAAGTTGTTGTTGATCTAAATTCAAAACCTTAATGATAAACTTATAGCCAATTGGGAGCCAAGTGATAAAGTGATTGTTGTGACATAAAGGGTCACTCAATAATTCTTTGATGCATGTGCGCTAATTAATATGATTGGCTGGATGTTTTTCCATTGTGTGTCATTGTTGCTGTGGCAAGTTGTTGGTTGACTAGTGCTAACCCAGCAGCTGATTAGGCCCTATTCCACCAACAATTTGCCACAGTGGCAATGGCTCACAATGGCAAAACAACCAGCCAATCATATTAATTAGTGCACATGCATCAAAGAATTATTGAGTGACCCTTTATGTCACATCAATCACTTTATCACTTGGCTCCTGATTGGCTTAATGTTTATCATTAAGGTTTTAAATTCAGATCATTAATAACTTTATCTAAACACAATTAATTTATAATTTTATAATTCAAATTTAGCTGATCATCAAATTGTTGTTAATATTTTCACAAGGGGCTGTGTTTGGGTGCTAAAAATAACTGTGTTCTGGATCTAGATACACGACATAATAAATATATGATTTTATAGTAATAAACTGAACATAAAAAATAAAATCAACTGTAAAAAAAGAGAAAATAAACAATTGAAATTCAGAAAAAGATAATATAAATAGAAAATTTTTGGTGACAGGGGGTTTATTGGGGGACTGGGAAGAGTGATGCCTAGTAGGCATAATAGTGTGGAAAGGAATATGTAAAACTGATGCTGGCCTGGGGGGTCTGTGATTGAGTGGGTGGGGCTGGCAGGTGAGGGGTGGTGATGATGGGGGTGGAGGCAGGAGGATTTTGCATGATGGCCAACATGTATTGCTTGTCATATTCCTTGTCTGCCATTGCCTTTATTGGCTGATAAATGGCTGTGACACAGGGTGGAAGGTGCTTGTCCTTCTGTGATTGATTGCCCATATTCACATGGAAAACCATTTAGGCAAACATGTCTACCATCATCTGGAAACCAAAGAGAGGCTTGTGGCTGAGGACCCCAAGATAAATATCATTAAAAGCCTGATGGCAGCGCTCCCAGAGTGTATCTCCAATATTAAAGAACACAACATCACCCAGATGGATGTATGCATGGCCGGCTGGGTACACAGAGGCCTGGTGCCTGCATCCTTGGATGGCCTCAGGGCGGTGTTGCTATCCTCCATCTGGTGGCTTAAGAAAGCCCAGTGAGTGGAATTTGAGCTATCCCAAGATTCAAGCAATTCACCAAGGATTTGGCTGTAATTGTAGCCATTGGTGAAATCTGGGTTTGTCTGATAGTAGACAAAACCCTTGACCAAAACAGCCAGAAATGCACCAATGAAAGTCCTCTTCTTGACCTTCTTCCTCTCTTTTTGGGTGGCATCTCTTCCTTGCTTACTGAAATTTTCAAAAGCTATCAATAGCTTATAGTACAAGATGAACATGACGTCATCTGAAAAACTTGTCAGACATTAGACCAGGGTGGATTCAATGGCCCGATCATATGGGGAATCCTCAGTGCCATCCCATTAGTTGCCAGCAACATTGGTCAAAATCCTGATTGAAGCCACCTTTCTGTGCATCCAGAGCTGCACCATGCACTCAGACACCCAAATGCCATGATGCACAATTTGCTTCTGGACCTGGGTCAGGGGAAGCTTGGGGTCCTGCTGAACGAGATTAAGCATGGTTAGATATGCCTTATTGATTTGGGACTCAAGCGCCTTCTTGGGCTTCTTGGCTGTCCCAACCAGGTTCCCCTTATTCATTAAATTGTTCAACTTCCACATTATGGTGGCTTGGGTAAATTGCAATTGTGTTTCAATCTGTTCCCAGGACATGCCCTGCAGGTTCAGTGCCACAATTTCTTGAAGAATTTGGGTGATGATGATTTGTCACTTGGGGCGCTGGGCGGCAGGAGCTGAAGCCTGATTGGCTGAGGGGGGGGCAAGTTGGCTAGTGGAAGGAAGTTGTTCCCAATTAAGGTTGCCATCCTGATTGATTGGTTGGCAGGCAGCTTGTGCAGGGGTGGGTACGGGAGCAGGGGCAGAGCTAGACACTGTGTGATTACTGAACAAGTCAAAGCCATAAGGGTCAGTAGTCAGATAAAAGTCAGCTTCCTTGTTACCTGCCTCAAAGGCCTGGGTATAAATGGGTGCCTCCACGCCCTGAGCCTTGCTTCCATTGAAGCTGGCTTGGCTGCTACTGGCTTGGCTGCTGGCGCTGTTGAAGATGTTGCTAGTAAAAACTATTGTAAAAAACCTAGGATAAAATCACTTAAAGTAGAAATTTTAAAATTTAGTGGTTTATTTTTATTCTAATCTTGATCCCACATTTGGAAGGTTTTCAAAACCAATTTTATACAAATCAGGAGCAATGAAAATGAATAAAATGCCTCTGTTCCTAAATTAGAAAGCTGTTGATTGGCTGTTATATTATTATTTTTCTATTTTAGGCTGCTCATACTGCACATTTTGTGTGAGTTCATTTTGTTTTGTGCTTGTGGAATATTGCTTCTAGATTTCTCAAATTTTGTTTCATTTTAGTCCTTCTGTTGGTGCCTCATATGAATTCTGATTGGATTATAATATACTCTGGAACAGCATCCATCCATTTCACTTGTTGTGTCAGTTCATTTTGTTTGTGGTTTGAACTACACCGCTTGATGTTTGAAATAATTTTGTATAATGGGCTAATGAAAATTTGTTTTTAGTTTGACAGTTCATTTATTAACTAATTTTTTAAAAATTATTTGAATCCTGAATCTTGCCTGACTTGGATTTTGTTTAAATCTGAGGTATTTTTTGGTTGTTGTCATAGCTTCTAAAACTACTGTGCAAACAAAGACAGGTTTAAATTTCAACAGGCTTAGTTTACTAAGTTAAACTGGGTGCAATACTGTGAATTCAGAACCTAAACGTAAAAATGCGGGATTGTCAAATCCTTGGTCCACATTTTAAATCACTTTTTTGGGCAACTCAGCTGAGTGAAAAACAAAAATATTTAATAAAATTAACCATTTAATTTGACTTTTTTGATTTAGTTAAACTGACAAATTTCAAATCTCTTGAGAATATAACTCAACTAATAAAAGACAAAACACAGAAAACAAATATGGGATACATGAAGCAGAAATGCAGGATTCTAATGTGCAATTTGAGATTTCCTGAATTTCAAACAAACCATAGACATCATGTAAAACTTAACAAATCTGAAATTTCAGGATTGTCAAATCTAAGAACTAAATTTCCAATAAAAAATGAGGTGAATTTGAAATAAATATAATTTATGGGTGTCTCAAAAAGGAATTCACGGGATCTAGAGTAGATTTGTGCTAATTTTTTTTAGAAGCGCAGACATTCTCAAAAATCACCCTATTCCATTTTAGAACGGCTAAAATTTAGATGCATGATTACAATAGATTTCAGAAACTGTTAATAATAAAATAGAATTATATATTAAAATCTATTTTACTATTAAAAGCTTCTGAAATCTACTGTAATCAAGCATCATTAATAGCAATCCAGTAACATATAGTGTAGTAATCCAGTGATGTTTCACTTTGAAGTTTTCTTTCCCACCTCTCTTTCTTCCTTGAAATTTTTCTAAGTTTTTTGGCCCCTGGCTGCGCTGGGGGCCAAAAAACTTTTAAAAAGATTGTGTCATCAGTAGGGTAGCCCATATATCATTATATGGTTTTGTGGCTTCTATAATAGTGATTTAGAGTGCAGATTGCATCATTTCCAGTTTAGATAATTTTACATTTCATTTAATTTCATATCTAAATATGGTTGTTGAGATTGGATTTTTCATTTGATTTTATCCAGAGTGGGGCTTCTTGATTTGGACTGATTTGTCCTAATTCTTAATGTGCATTCAATTTGGATTCCAGTTCCCAAAATTAATATTTGAGCTTACTAGTGGCATTCAAAAGTGATTTGAAATTTAGTTCATGGATTTGACAATCCTGTAAAACCAAAAAACATAGTAAACTTAATGAAAATGGTTGATGGATTTGAACACTTTAAATCTGATTCCAGTTAATTAATTTTTTCCATTGGAAATGTGCAGTTTGACTTGAACTTTGCAAAGTTTCTATGTGTTCCTGCATTTTTAAAAATTCAAAGAAAAATAAAAAGAATTCAATTTAATTGAAAAAGGCTATCCTGCAAAAGTGATTTGAAATTTGGACCAAGGATTTGACAATCCTGCATTTTTATGTTAAGGTTCTGAATTTACAGTAACTGAGGCGTGTCTGGTCTGAGCCAAGCACCAAGGCAGCAAAAATTAGCACTTATTCCAATTGGCTTATCAGTAACACTTGTGGTTTTTAAATTCACTTTAGTGTAATGCTACAAAAATTTAAATTCATAATAGAATTAAATATGATTAATAAAGAATAACTCATCTTCTCACATATACTATCTGAACTGTATGATCTACATATAACCCCTGAGTGTGATTATTTTTTAATGAATTTTGTACTCTGCTCATAATTAGCATACCAAGTTAATAACAAATTATACTGTACTTTGGCAAAAAATTTACATGAAAAAACATGTTGTTTGTGTTAAGTATATACTTCTGAGAAGTATAATAAACAAGATAAAGGGGAAAATTAAGAAGAGAATGATACTTTAAATTATATGAATATAGAGGATTATATAGTATCATGAGAAGCCACATACTGTTGTTGTGTGTCATGGTAGTCATGGGGCTTATCTGAGTAATGTTTCATCTAGGTCATGAGGCTTGTACAAGTGTTTTTATAATTAGGACTTGGAATTTTTGATCCCAATAATAGATGGCCAAATAATAGTAGTATCACTGACTTATTGATTATTTTGGGAATCATTTGGAAGGTTACTTAGGGAATTAGTTTCCTAAGATTGTCAGGAAGCCAGGCATAGGTAGAGGTATTAGGCGTCTCAGGACAGGGTGCAGCCAAGCTGGCAGGTAAAACCCACCATAGAATGGGTGCTAACTTGATAATGTAAGATACAGATTGCCCAAGTAAGGACCAAGGTCTAGAGTTAGGGACCATATAATCCACCAATCCTATCAAATTAATATAAAATACTCCAAACAGTTGGTTAGAGGTAGTCTCTGCTGCAACATTAGGTTCTATTGGGTGGTCTGGCCTTGGGGTTAAGGGTGGAGTCATGGGGACAAAGTGTGCTGGCAGATAATTGTACTTGTCTTTGAATAATAAGGGCAACACCTCAATCCTCTTTCCTTTATGTCCTATATATTCAGTCTCTCTAGTTCTTGCCAAGGGATTGGCAATGAGGATAATTTACAAGTTGTACTCCAAGTAGGCAGGGTTGGGCAGTTATTTGGTAAAATGCACAGGTCCAAAGAGGGCTCCAGGAGGACAGTATAGTGCCTGAGGCAGGTCAGCAGTTTGGTCTCTGGAGGAGGTAGTTGCCTGATTGTCTACTTGGATGTAGTTGAGATGAAAGATCACTAAGACTAGATAAGGTAGGATTTGTTTGAATCAAAGTTTCATAAAACTTTATTATTGAAAATGACAATGTGGTCATCACCACACTGCCAGTGTTCTCATATCATGTGATTTTGCTTCTTTGCTTTTTGAGGGCTTCAGGTCATGGGCAATTTGCTGGCAGGGCATGGATATTGGCTTAGGGTCTTGAGGGCAGTAGGTCCTGGTTGGGTTTGCTCTGGCAAAAATAAGTGGCAATGCTTAATTCTGCCACTGTTGTTCACTATGTCACATGAGCTGGTTGATTGCATAACCCTTTCCAGACTGGGGACTGGCAGCAGTTGGTGCTTATTGGCAGGACTAGTAGTAGTTCTTTTCCAAGCCACAATTTTTTATAGTTCTGGGTCCTCAGTGGCACTGGTTTGGCGGATCCTGGTTAGACTGGCTCTGGGGAACAGAAGTGGCAATGCTTTGGTTTGCTGCTATTATTTTCTGTCACCTGAGCTGGCCAATTGCAATACTCTTTCTGGACTGAAGACTGGAAATAGCTTGTACTTGTTGACAAGGCTGGTAGAAGGTCTTTTTCTAACCTCCTTTAGGAAGGCCCCTTCTCCTGTGTAGGTATGGGCCTTCAGTGGCACTGGGTTGGCAGCAATCTGGCAATCATTCAGGGAATCCTCATTATTAAGTCGGCAGGTTGCAGGGTAATGTAACAACTTGAGTTTGTGACTTAACAGGTCAGCAGGTCCTGTCCCATCCTGGGGGGCTCAATACACCTTCAGAGGACTGGGGTTCAATGCAGGCATCAAATTTTCATTATTGGCTGCTGGCAGTCCAGTGGGCTCTTTTCTGTCCTGGTTGGTGCAAGGTGTTTCCTGAGGGTCAGGGTTTGACTATTAGGTTTTCAATACAAGTATTGAAATGTCATTCAGGAAAGAGAGTGAGCAATTGAAGATGTTGCGACATCTCCCCATGGGGTGCTGGAAGGTGGAACCTTGGGAACTTTCTTGAGAGTGTTGGGGATTTGGGCTTGGTATTGATCCAGTTTAGAGTTGGGTACAGGAAGCTGGGAATTATGTTGTGCTGTTCTTGATTTGCATAGGCAGAGGGGGTCATGGTGCATATTCTTGAGCTCTGTTTGAGTGCCAATGCTCTTGATGAGGTAGGTGTTATTTGGTTTGACCTTCATTACAATACCTGGTCCTCATAATCCTAGATCCAACTTTTGCATGACATGGTTAACAACCCAGATCTTGTCCCCAACTTGGAAGCATTCCTGTTGCATTGGTATTGCTTTTATCTCAACTATTTCCTTTTCTTTGGTTTCTTGGTCTTTTCTGGCGTGTTGCACATCAGGGTCATTGTTGGCTGGTATCTTCTTGGGCAGAGGTAATTGTGGTCCTAATGTAGTACTAACAATGGCAGGTTTATGCCCATAGACAAGTTCATACGGGCTTTTTTCTGCATTGCAACTAACTTGTGTTCTGCATACTGTCAGGGATCCAGTCTTGGGCAGCTGGCCTGTTGTTTTTAGGGGTAACCTGGGTTGGTTTTTTTGCAGGTAAAGCCCACCACAAGAGAGGAGCTAATTTAAAGAGGTAGGAGAAGGACTTTCTCACCCAGGACCACGGGCCGGCAGCCAGGACTATAGTGTCAATCACCCCTGTGAGGGGAATGTACACAATCCTGAACAGCTTGCCAGTGTGATTGGTTAGGAATTTGGGTGAGGAGGCAGGCATTGGCTTGGGGGTCACCAGCAGTTCCATGCGGAGCTTGTAGGCAGGAAGTAGTTGAATTTGCCTCTAAACAACTTGGGTGTTGAGAATATCCACAGGCCTTGACAATTGTATCTAACTGTGGATTGTATGCGGGCCAATGGATCTAGTTTGAGGATCTTTTCCAGGGTGTAATTCTTATATTCAGGTTTTAGAGGGTACTCTGTGATGAGGACAGGGCCAAAAAAACACCAGAAGGACCGAAATCTGCAGGCAGAGGGAAAGGAGGACCATATGACCTTGTACTGATTTGATAGATGACAAAGACAAAATAAGGCAGTAGCTGTGTGATCCAAAATAAAATAACCTTTATTCAAAAATGACAATAAGTTTGGAGTGCAGGTTCCTTTGGTCTATATAAAACCCCACTTCCAAACCTAATATTTTCCATGGGGGTTCATTAGGCATTGGGAAAGGCAGCTCCAGGGAATCTGGGTGCTCAGGTTTAAAGGCGGCAAAACTGCACCCAGGCCAGGAGTTCTTTCATTGGTCAGATATCTCAAATTGGCTACTTGATTATCTTGCTATAGAGTTGTGGTCATGAGGTCAGGCTGCAGGCCTGTGCCTTCTTCCAGGGATAGCTCTTGATTGGCTACCATTGTAGACTTTAAGCTCATGAAGCTAATGGTTAGAATTTTGTTGCCTCTATTAGGTGCCTTGATTACTCCTCCATTTGGTGTGATGATTCCTTTGGTTTGGCATGCTTCACCATTTAGGCCATCATTCTTGGTCTCAGCTTGGGGTGGCTCAACCCCAGGAAATTTGGTCCCTTGGTCCCCAGGCCTGGCAGCTTGCAGGGATTCAGGGTCAGGGTTCAAATCCTGTCCTTGCCTGGGTATCACAGGTAAAAGAATTGTCAATCCTGACAGAGAGGACACAAAAATTCTGTTTCTGTTTTACAATCAAACACATAATATCACATGTCCTAATTTTTTTTTAAAAAAAATAACTGACCTTACCAACAGTTTTTCTGCTGTCTTTCCCGCTGTTGTTGACATCCTCAGAGTCTTTAGGGCCTCCTGGTACTCTTACAAGACTGGGATAGTGGCAAACATTGAAAAATTCTTTACTACCATGTCTCTTAAAAATAAAATAAGTACTCTATACAATAAATTTTGTAATTTCTCAGCCCTGTTTGTGAGGCAGAGACTTCACTTAATAGTTTAACTAGGTCTTGTTGTAATGATGGGGATTAAAGCAGAAGCCCACAGCCTGTCTGATGTAATAATAAAGCTGGATAAAATTAGATATTTGCTAGATGAAAAAAATGCCCCTGGGTACAGCTCAATAGAGCACTTTGTTCAGGATGCAGTTATTCTTGCAGTAGGACACGCCATTTCAAAAATGGCATCTCAAAAAACGCCATCTTGAATTTAATTTGAGATGGCATTTTTTGTGTTAGTGATTTTGAATCACAAAAAAATAAAATAAATAATAAAATAGTTAAAATTTACTTATACCTTTATAATGCAGCATCTCAAATTTACGGCATCTTGATTCTGTCACTTCAATTCAGATTAATTAAATCTTATTTTGCTAACTTTATTTACATATGAAATCACTTAGTGTGGGGTGTTTTTACGCCATCTTGACTTTACGGCATTTTGAATTATGCCATTTATCTTAAACTAAAATAAGCATTTATCCAAACTAAAATAAATCCTGTTGTATAGTGCCAGAATATGTTCCTATAGTATTAATCTAAGACACTTATAATAATAGCAACCTAAATAGACAACACTATGATAGTCCTTCTAGTGATTGTCATTGCTGGGTAAAAAACCCAGTTTTTTTATATGTAATTTATAACTTTATTATACATGGATACATTGATAAGGGTTTTCTTAATAAAATATTTTAATAGTGATTTTAATATAGAAGGGGGTGATTATGCCATTTCAATTTTGTCACTTCAAATTCCACTGGGTTTTGTATCACCTAATTGATTCAATGCGCACAATGGATAGGGGAAAATAAGGGGGAATTATATGACTCCATGCTATGCCATATCAATTTTCCAGTTGCAATTCTTGCTTTTCACCTTTAAAAAGTACATTTTCACGTTAAAAACCACTTAAGCAAAAAATGTAAGAAAACATATGAAACTTTGCAAATATATATATTTTGATCTCCTCTAAACAACTGGGTACTTTTTAACCCCAGTTGTATAAGATAGTTTTTGATAAATTCAAGTTTTACTCTTTGGCCTGGTTGAGGTAGCTCCACCATAGATTTGTTAATTTAATATAATAAAAAGTCAAAAAACTATGTTTTTGAGCTACAGCACCTCAATTACGTCACTTCAAAAACACCATTTTGAAAGCAAGTTTTCAGTCAAAACTCAAAGTTTTGCCTACTTGTGTTACTAATAAAAAATTATTTTTTTAAAAAAACATTGAAATTTTGATAGTATATATTTTTTGATCTCCTCTACAATTCTATGTAAAAAAATTGATACTTTTATATTAAAAACAATCTTATTTTTCTCTTTAAAAACAACCCACAAATTGCTCATATTTTGATACTAATTCACTTTTATATGCCTCCCAAGTCAACTGCCAAAGCTGCGCCCAAGGCCTCATAGCCTCAAAGTCCTAAATCACTCTGTGCAAGGCCAAAAAGACCAAGACAACTCCAAAGAAGCAGCCTTCTAAGGCCAAAGCTCCCCCCCAAGACCCCAACTCCATCACCTGAACAAGAGGGAAACAGTCCTACCCCTCCCCATTCTCTATTTGTTTACTCTCCCTCTGATCCTCAAGAGAAGTTGTTCAACTTCAATTGCCATTTAACCCCACTTCAGAGCCTGAGTATGAAGAGGAGCCTGAGCCTGGTGCTCCTGCAGATAAGCCAATTGATCTCTGGGATCTTAACTCCATCCATAATGTATGCAACCAAAATGGCACCTTTGCTGTGCCAACAACGTATCCTATCAGCTATCCAGTTATGACAAAGAAGGGGGTGTCAGCTTTGTCTACAAGGGCTACAGCTTCAGCTGTAATGACAAGATGAAGCACACTGCCAACATCACTTCAAATGTGATAACATTGGCTGCCCATCAAGGCTCACAACTTATGGGTTCACCAGATTTAAGGCCCTTACTGTTAGCCACGACTGCACCAAGCCTTTTGACCCTCTCTATCAACTTATCTGCTGGTTTCTTTGCCAGGTGATTCCAATCACAAAGGATCAAACTGCAACTGAGGTTTTCAACAATGTGCTCCTTAATTTAAATGATACTCAACTAGCAACTGTTGATGGCACCTTGAAATTACAGAGATATTTTACTGATCAGAGATAGGCTCTGAGCACTGAAGGCGTCAGTGCAAGCTCCATTGACAAATTGATCATTACTGAGGAGCAAAAACTATCTTGCCATGAAGATAGATTCCTCCATGATGATGGCCAACATTCCTCAGAGTGTATCATCTGCTTTGCAACAAGCCAGGATCTGTGCAACCTCCTCAAGTGCAAGACCTGGCTTGCAGATGGAACTTTCTCAGCTTGTCCAAAGCTCTTCAGTCATCTTTGGAATATCCATGGGCAGTTTGGAAATATGGTTCTTCCCCTGGTTTTCTTTTTCCTCCCAAATAAGAAGCAGGAATCTATGTCCGGGAACTCACAATTTTAAAGGCCAAACTGGATGAAATCCTCCCAAAAATTGAAGAGGAGCCCAAGGAGACTAGAGGGCACAAGAAAGATTCATCTCCCAAGAAGAAGACTTACACCCCAACCAAGAAAAAGCCAAAAAGCCTTCCCTACCACAAATTTCTGGTAGTGGATTTTTTTCAGGCTCAGTTAAATGCCTTTATTTGTGTCTTTAAGAGCTCCCCTCAGGGATGCTACTTCCACTTCAGGAAGGCACTCTGCTGCTTCCTCCAAAAGTGCTCTGACCTCCATGAGCTGGTCTACACTGAAGGCACCAAAGAAGCAAAGGACGTTTCTAATTGCTTTACTGCCCTTGCCCTGTTGCAAAAGGAGGAGACCAATGCCTTTTATGATGCCTTCCTCTGCCATCCCTATATCCAGGCAACCAGGCAGCCTTTGCTCTATTCATTGAGTATTTGAGACTCACTGGGTTGGCATCTTTCAAGGAGCACACTGCATTAGAAAAGGTGGTGACTCAATCACCTGGAACTGCTATAAGAAGGTCAAAGACAGGTTGATCAAGACCACCTCTTCCCTTGAAGGGTGGCATAGCCAGTTTGCTACAAGGGTTAGGGTTCATAAGCCCAAATTCAATAAGATCATGGTCCACCTCAAAACCCAACAAGCCATCTCTGCCTTCCTCTTTAAGACTGGCATGAAGACCAAGGGTGATCCCCCCAAGATGACCAAAGCATTGAAAAAGTACACCAAAATCAGCAAGGTGGTCCTTGCCTACTATCCCAAGGATAGCAAGCTTGAGCATCTTCAAGCCATCTCAGTTGCTCTTTCCACAAATTTTTGAGCCTATTTTTAATAAATACTACTTTATTTTCTCTCTTCTTTCCTTTACTTTTATCATTATTTTAGCTTTTTTAGTATTTGGTACAATTTTATGCTTATTTTAAAGTATAGTTTGTAGTTAAAATAGATGAAAATAGTTGTTTTTGGGATTATTTTAACTTTTGGGCTTTATGCAACTATGTTGCTACTAACCAACCCCATTTTTTATTGCAGATTTGAAATTATGAGGCTTTTTTAAGCCTAGAAATGTTTTTTGGATTTTATTTTTAGGAATTTTTTGGGTTATTTTTTGAGTTCAAAAAATCCAAAATTTTAAAACCGTTTTTCTTAGTCAAAATGCCGTAAATCAAAATGGCGTTTTTACTAATAAATCAAGATAGCAGAAAATTGAGATGGCATATTTCAAGATGGCGTTTTTTGAAATGGTGTGTCCTACCATCCTTGCCGCCACATATGGGATGGCAGCTCCACTAGAAAAAATCCTCCTGGAAAGCTGTATCACAGTGTTACCATACTTAAGTTGCTGCAATCTATATAGTACATGAGCAATGTCAACCTATGCTTTAGAAATAAAAATTGCTAGTTTATTGCAACATCAAGTCCTGGAATTCTGCCACTCACAGCCCAATAAATCTTTAAACCCAAAATAAAAATTTAACTTTTTTACATATAATTTTTTTGAATCTACTCTAATCAAACCATTTATATTCAACAAATAAATAAATAATAAATAAATATTTCTGTGTGTTCACTCATTCATCCTTTTTTGCTTTGTTAACTTTTATTATACCTGATAGTATACAGTCAGAATCACAAAAAGTATGTCAATACAAATTAAACTAAATAAAAACAAATATTAAAAATGAAACATAAAAATAAATATCTAGATTTCTAAGCCTTTAACTTATTGGCTATTTGGAGAGGCACACAAGGAGAAACAAATAAGTGTGGCCATAGAATTTGGCCACAGTTTCAGCTGGGAGGGTATGGACACCAACCTGCAGCAAATTAAACAAATCTTCTGGCCCAGGTGGCGCCCTTTTTTGACTACTTGCTTGAGCCACCCAAACACCTCCTCAATTGGGTTGAGGAATGGGGAATGTGAGGGGGAGGAAGAGAAGGCACAAATTAGATATGGCCAATTGTTGGGAGCCAATTTCACACCAGGCTCTATTACTAGGAACTTATTAATAATTTCTGCCACCTTGTTGAGCCCAATATTATCCAATACTATGATATTAGTGATAACCAAACTGGTTACTTGGAGGTGCTCCTGAACCAATCAGAGAAATTACAGAAAGGTCTCACTATTATGGAAACCCTTAATCATCTGGTATAGTTCAATACCAAGGGAATCAAGAAGAGCTACCATTAAGTAGGCAATAGAACACACAGCCACACACCTGGACATGACATTCTTTTTGCCTTTGGGTACGTAGCCATATTAATTTTGCATGGAAAACGCAAAAGTGGACTCATCAATGTAGTAGAATTTGGTGGTCACTTCACCTTGTGAGCAGTGATTGTCTTGGCGTATCTTTGACGGTAGGCAATATTGTCTGGGCTGTTCCAATTGTATGGAGAAATCTCAGGTTTTTTTTTCCAGGAGGATTTCAAACTCTCCATAGTGCAATAGCATGTGAAAATTAAGGCCTCAATACCAAAAGTCAACTCAACCATTGACTGTATATTTTCCAGTCAATGATGGCGGTTTCTATTGATCCACTGCCGGATTTCCCACAGGTCTTCCTTGACCAATAATATTGACTTACATTTGGGTTTCTCCAAGAGTAGGATGACACCTATTTTCAGATAGGTTTTGCAGAGCCTATGAGCAGATTTATCTGAGAGCACAATGATGGCTGCAGCTGTCATGACCTGGGTGACTCCCAGGGGAACCTTTGGTCAAGGGGAAGGGTCAAGCCTGGATGGCCCAGCAGATGACAGGGGCCATCTGCATCACATAATTAGCAGCTATAGACCAGGGACACCACACGCTCATGTGGGGTATCATTTGCTCAGAGAGCCCCAGCATGATCAAATAGGCAAACCCAAGCTTACTGTAATCATATGATAAAGCAAAAGGAACAAGAGGAAGTTCTTCTGTGGCAGTGCTCATGGTCAGGCTTGGCTGGGAAAGTTGTTGGATCAGAGGGACACCAGGAAAGGAGAGTTGTGGTGCAGGAGCAGGAATAATTTCTTGGTCCAGCACTATGGAGGATGGGGAAAAGGCTGGTGGTGGTTGATTGGAGGCAGCTAGAAGTTGCTTTGTTTTCCAGTGCTGGTGTTGGTACTGGAGGTACTCTCTGTTTGAAAGCACCAGCAATATAAAATTTGTGATAATTTAATAAACACCTGCTAAGTATAAATGCTCAGTGTGCATTAACCAACAAAAGTTTATTAGATAAAGATGTCAACAAAGAAAGGGGATACCAGTGTTCCCAGCTATATTCTGCTGGGAAACTGCAATTGGACTTACCGGCAACTCCTTATTAGTTTTCAATGAGATATTCTCAAGTTGTGTTCCATTGGTGACTCCTGATTTGTCAGTTAGATGAATCCTTTCATTATTTTTGCCCTGCAGAAGCTGGCAGGGAATTTTGGGCTATTTGGCAACCCAAGTATTCAATTCTGGGTTTCATAGGGTGTGGGCCAATTAAATTCTTTTTTATTTAGTTTTGGGATGGTTTCCAATTGCCCCCAGGCTTGACCTTGACCAGGGTTTGATTCTCCACTTGGAATTAAAGTTTCATTCTTGTTAATCTGCGTGATTGACAACGCAATTGTTTGGTTGTGCAATTGCTCAATTACAGGCATTGAATTTATGCAACATAGGGATTTTTCTGACCCATTATGGGCCCTGAAATTGGCCTTCTTGTACTCAGTTGTTTCTTCCATGAGTCTTTTAAAGATCTTGCAGGTGGCGTCAGGAATGATGTGTATTGTGTTCTGAGGCGCAGCACAGACACACAACAGGGAATCTTAACCTTAGGATTAGATTTGTACTAAGTCTCAGCTAGATGGCAGGGAAGGCTATGCAATTACCTTGTGGCCCTGAATGAATAACCTCTACTAGTTGTGGCTAGAGAGAGGCGCCAAAGTACTTGGAGACTTAAAGACAAAGATTTGAATAGAGCTTTATTTTTATTGATGAAAGTGAAATGGAATATATACTGTATAGCTTTACCACAAAACAGTACATGGACGGTAGGATCACTTGCCACAAGCATGAGTGGAGCAAGCAAGCTGCAAAGAATCAGGAAACCAAAAAATTTATTTCCCAGTTTAGATACGGCCTCATTTCAAGGGACAAAAGCAAAAGAGAGATATTTGTCCTCAAAATAACCCATCAAAGGAAAAATCAAAACACAGTGAATGGCAGCATTCACAACATTGCCCCCTCTAGATTGGCCTTAGAGGGGTAGTACTTGCGGAGGAACTTACATGCACTACAGAAAATGGACAACCACTAGAGGGCAGTTTCACAGTGTACTCTGACCCTTGTTTGAAGGTCACTTATAGATGCCCAACCCATAATGTATCTAGCTTGTGAGCATGTCCTCTTACTCTATGCTGATAATAGAGAACATGATCCCTGACATTGAACTCAGGCAAAGGGGAACAGCCAGCATTGTCAGGAGAGATCTTGAGCATCTTGGTATTATATGCAGAAGTATACACTGTGGCCTGTATGTCAATTATGGGGTTGACTAGATATTTGATATAGGGATCAGGATCTATAGCCTTATCAGAGGAGAGTAGGTGGCCCCTAGGAGCAACAGAGTAGTGACCTTACACCCATATAGCATAGCAAAGGGGGAATACCCAGCAACACAATGTTTGCTAAGGCGTTAAGCAAAGAAAGCAGCAGGTAAGTATAGATCCCAGTTTGCAGTGTCAGAGTAAGTGAGTTTCCTCATGATAGAAACCAGAGTTGAATTTGCACACTCAACCGCCTCATTAGTAGAAGAGTTATAGGGGCAGAGAAAGAATGGTAAGATACCAATGCCTTGACAAAAGAGATTAACAACTTAGAATTGAAGTCAGTCCCATTGTCAGATAACAACACTTGAGGGCAGTCATGGAGAAATAATAAATCTTGCAATAGGAAGGCCGCAGTTGTCTTAGCAGTGATATCCTTAGTAGGGCAATCTTCTACCCATTTGCTGAAATGATCAAAAGCAATTAGGATGAAGCATCAGCCTGAGTGTGAGCGGGGGGGGAGAGGCCCTACAGCGTCAATAATGACCGTGTGAAATGTGTGTTGAGGTTGGATTAGCTTGAACTTGTGATGGCAGCTCACGGTTGCTGGAGCTGGAAGTTTTTGGCAACTAGCAATGATATCTATAATCAGCAGGCAAAGGCTACTGTGACGGTCCACATGTTTGGTGGTTTGCAGGAGGGGCTAATGTTGGCCAAGCAAAAGTTTGGTTGTTTGTTGAAGGTGAGCCTAGTAGGTAACATAGGACTACTAGGGGTAAGTAAGGTGATTCTAGTAGGTAACATAGGACTACTAGGATAAGTAAGTCCTGAATGGTAGGTAATAAAGGATTACCAGAGGCAGATGTTGCCTCCACCCAGCAGAAGATATTGGCTGCTTTGGGCTATAGTTCTTCACCTAACATGGAACTGTGGCTGCGGAAGGGTGAAGACTGAAATAGCAAGCAGGGAACTTTGTCTGTCTGGGGGTAGTAGGTTTTGAACCCCTGGTGGGTAACGCAGGCTGCCAGGGAGGGGAAGAGCTCTTAGGGCTCTATGTACCCTAATACGCTTACAGGAGGTCTGTGAGCAAGCATCTTACCTAACAGACTGGTAGGGTGTCCTCGTTTATGCCCCTATGGGAGCTTTGGGGAAACCCAAGGTGAGCATTGGAGGGTATAGGCATTCTCAGAGGTGTCACCAAGGTGGCTTGCTTGGGGAAGCAAGCTGTAGAGCTTGGTGTGATCAGGCCTCTGGGAAGTAGAGCTGATTACTCTGCAACTGAAAGCCCAGACTTAATCACCTGGGTGAGTAAAAACAACACATAGACATTGATCTATGGTTGAATGGCCTAAGTGGAGTGCCACTTGTGATGGCCCAGTCAAACGCCAGTTCAATGTAGACTCATGCCTGGGTCTACAAGTTCTGGAAACAGGGACTGAGATAAAGAACCAAGGTGGTTCACAGAATCAGCAGAGAAGACTAGTAAGAAGGACTGTTTGATCACAGTGAAGACTAGTTGTGGGACTGTTGGTTCATATTGAAGTTTGGAACCAAAACGGCTCATTGTGCAGGTGGAACCAAGATGGTTCCTAGTGAGGATAAGTTGAAGGGCTCAGAAATCATGATGCAGGAGTAGCTGGTCATGATAAAGGATTATCCAGAGGACTGATAAGATGTTGAAAGACTGGAATGAGCTGTTTGTTGTCTAAGATGGACTGATTGCTGGTTAAGCTGAAGGGCTGGAATATGAGCTGGCTGAAGGATCCAAAGATCATGGTGAAGAACTAGTGGTCTGGAGAAATGAGCCAAGATTTTGCTGAATTGATTTGCCAAAGTGGGGAAATGTGGAATGTTTTTCCTTGGTTGAGCAATAAAATCAAGAAGGAATGTGGATAGAAGTGTGGGTAAGATATTTATTTATTAAGTTCCTAGGATAAATGAAGGTATGTTGCTATGAGAGCTGGATACAAAGTTGTTTTGGTGGGATGTTTTCCTTGAATTTTACAATATTTGTAAATTATGGGGAAAACATTGAAGTCCAGAAATAATTTAAATAGTATTCTACTATTTAAATGGATTCAGGTTGAATGCAGGGAAGACTGGTGGCAGAATAATGGACTGGTTAATGCTTTGATGTGTGAAGAGTTGTCAATTTGAGCAGTTTGAGCTGTGGAAATTATTTTCATAGTTGGATCCTGGTGGAACTTCAGGAATGGTCTACTTCTGTGCTCTGCATTCATTGGTTGAGTTCTGGCAGGTTTCCTGATAAAAATGATTGGTTGGAAGCCAAAAGCTTAAAGTATAAGCAAGGAGATAGTGAATTAATACTTTAAGCTTTTGAGAAAGTAAGTTTGTAAGCTTAAGTTATTATAGAAAAAATGAGCAGCAATGGTTTAAGCTTCTGAAGAAAGCCATTTTGAAGGCGGAACTGTTGGGAAAAAGACACTATAAAAAGGTGGCTGGCTGGAAAGTTACAGGGTCTTTTTGGAGGTCTTTCTGGGTCTTTAACGGGATCTTTCTGAAGCCTTTTGAGTTTCTGCCAAGAGGGTTTTGGAAGCCTTTTGATCACCAGCAGGAGCTTGTTTGGACTGATACAACCCAAGAATAAGAAGCTGGATCCTAAGCATGGCACCAGAGTCCAAGTTTAAGGTGCCGGAGTCCAAGTTTAAGGAGCAGGCGTCCAAGTCTAAGGAGCAGACGTCCAAGACTAAGGTGCAGGAGTCCAAGACCAAGTACAAGGAGTCCAAGATATTGTTGGAGGACTCCAAGTATTGGCAAATTCATATTGTTTTCTTGACCCCCCTGGGCCAAATACCAGAAGGTTTCTAAGGGGATCTTCCTTCATAGAGTGAATAAAAGCCCATTTTGACCCCTATACATATTTCTGAGATACATTTTCCCTTACTAGAGAATGACAATCCCTTCCAGCTGGTCCCTGGCTACGGTCCAGGACACACTTGAAAACTGGTAGACAGGAACCCCACAGCTACCCAGAAATGGTTTTTCTGGAGCCAGTCATAGATCTTGGCAATGCCTCCATGTCCCATCTCCTTATGAGCTTGGAGCATCAGTGAAAGGCAAAGACTAGGCTGTATATAAGGTAGGTATTGGTCTCACACTTTTGTTGAAAATCCAGTTGTTGTGAATGAGCGTGTCCTCAGATAGCTTGGACAGGGCTAATTGGACTTCTTCTGTCTTGCTTTCCCAAGAAGAAGGATACCCAATTAGCTCATAAATTTGATCAGCTTCAGCAGGTTTTAGAGCAAGGATGGGCATTCTGGACAGTCCTTCAGCATTCTGAAGTTAAATCCTGGGGAAGTGAAGCACAGTGAAGTCATACCCTTGCAATCAGAGATCCCATCTTGCTAGTTGGACTTCTGGTTCTTTAGCTGTTGTAACCACTTAAGCAAAGTGTGGTCAGTGACCACAGTGAAATGGGTGCCATACACGTACTAGCAGAACTGCTTGGCTGCATGCAACAAAGCAAGGCATTCTTTCTCTGTGACACTGTAATTCTTCTCATGTTTGCTGAGTACACAAGAAGTGTAAGCTATAGGGTGATCCACGCCCTCATCATCTAGTTGAGTCAAGATGGCCCCAATGGCTAGGTCACTAGCATCAGTGTAAAGGATGAATTCCTTATTGTAGTCAGGATACACTAGGAAGGGAGCCTCTTTGAGTTTTTGTTTAAGGGTCTCAAAGGCTTGTTGCTGACTAAAGTCATTCAAAAGGGACATTACGTAACATTTGGATCAAAGGTTTTCTGGTGTCAGCAAAAATGGGATGAACTGTCTGTAGTAATCCATCATGCCCAGAAAGACTTGTACTTCTTACAGGCTGGTGGGTGGAAGCATTTTGTAAATGGTCTCAACTTTCTTGGCCATTGGGCAAATACTTGTCTGGGTTATCTCATGGCTCAAGAACTCAAGGCAATCCTTGAAGAAAGCACACTTAAATGGCTTTAGCTTAAGTCCAGCCACTTAAATCTTTATGAACACTTCCTTGAGGTGATCTAGATGATCTGTAAAGGTAGTTATGAAGACTGTTATATCATCTAGGCACATCATGACACATGAGAGCTTTAAATCACAGAGGATGGAGTCCATGGCCTGTTGGAAAGTAGCTGAGGCATTGCAGAGCCCTTGAAGCATGTGTGTGGGCTCAAACAGTCCTTTTTAAGTGATTAGTGCGGCCTTTTGTCTATCCTCAGGAGAGAGATCAACTTGCCAGTATCCAGAAGCTAAATCTATAGTGGAGAAGAACTTGGAGCCGCCAAGGCAGCAAAGAGCATCATCAATGCATGGTATGGGATAGGAATCCTTTTTGGTTAAGGAGCCCAAGCGTCAGTAATCCATAACAATACAATGACCTTAATCCTTCTTTTTCAGTATGAGCAGGGGGAGGCCCATGGACTTTGGGAAGGAGCAAGCAGTCCAGTGTCTAGAAGTTGTTTGAGCTCTTTAAACACCTGATTGTCCTCTACACAACTGCGGCAATATGGTTTAGCGCAGAAGGAGGAGCGTCACCAGTATTGATCTGATGAATGACACCTTTAGCAAGACCGTAATCAGTGCTATCTTTAGCAAAGATATATTAGACCTGATCTAGCAAATCAAGCACCTCCTTCTGTTGTACTGGGGATAGCTGCAGGAAATCTTTCACAGTGAACAAGGATAGGACTTGGAGATTGTCTTTAGGTAAATTAAAATCCTGGAACATACCAAAGGGATATAGCAATGGGACATTGAGCGCATTCAGCAACTTGCTGTAGCCAGCAACCTGCCCTCTATAAATATGTATGGGGAGAGTGGTAAAGTTGGCAACCATCAATTGAACAAGGTCTTTATGAGAGAAATCCAAGATTCCTGGGCAGAGGTAGGGTTTGTTGCGTCCTAGTGAGGGAGGAGAGTATAACTCTGAGAACATGCGCTCTGGTAACTCATATGATATTTTAGAGTCTAGGATAGCTTGAGACCCAGGGGTAATGGTTAAAAATAAGTGGCTAGGAGAGGAATCCCCTCAGTTGCAGGAAAAGCCATAGGAGGACACTTCATGTTGGATGTGTAGGTACAGTATTTTAGAGTGAAGACACCAGTGGGGTATTCTAAGGCACAGGTCTTGAGGCACTTTATAGGAACTTTGACAGGCTCCTCAAAGATCAAAGGGACTTCATACCCTAAGATATAGAGATATACATCCTTTAAGTTGATGATCTCATTTTATTACCTAAGGAATTGAGTACCAAATAGGAGATTGTAACTCTCATTTTCCAAGACTACAACAGGCACAGCTAAGATTAACTTGCCAAACCGCACAGAAGAGTATAATAGGCTCCTATAGCGCAAGTCATGGATAGCCCAGTGTACTATACAACTGATTATATTTAAGGTCAGGGGAATTTTTGAGCTTCTTGAAAAGCTTTGAGGAGACAACATTAACAGGAGATCAGGTGTCTGAGACGACCTTGATTTTCACCTTTTAGATGGATATTTACACACAAGTGGTAGTGCAACCAAAGGGAGGGAGGACAGCCAGGATGTCCTGGGCTTCTTCTAGCTCTTTGTCTCTTTTCTGATCATGCATCTCAAGCCTGAAAACTCCTTATAGACAGTCTGGAGAGGAAGCAAGACTGAAACATTCTTTAATACAGTATCAGCTACTTCAGCAGCTTCTTTAGATGACTCTATAAGAACAGGAGACCTCTTAGCTTAAGTGAGGTATGGATAAAAGACAACCTCATTGGCTTCAGGCAAAGGTTTGGCAGTTGTTGTAGTTTTTCCAGAGCGTAACTTATAAGTGACAGCAATGGTTTCAGGAACAGCAAGAACTGAATACCCATAGGCGTCAGGATCATCAATGTCTGAATCATCCATGTCAAAGTCATCAGAGATTTTATGGAACAGCAGAAGAATGGGAGGAGCCTCAGTTTCAGCAGGCTCAGAGTCAGCTATGTATGGGGGAATTGGAAGAGACTGGGAAGGATTATCAACTGAGAGCGTCTCTGCCTCTAGGTTGACTGTTCTTTTCCCGCCTGCTCCTTGGGATCAGCTCATTCAACCCAAGGATTGTTGCAGACTCAAGAATGGTGACCTATCTGGACACAGTTGTGGCAAACTTGGCGTTGAGGAGAATTTTGTGAGTTCATTGTAAGGATGTGAGGGCCAAGGGAAGACAAGCCAGAGTTAGAGGCGGCACAATTCTCCCAAAAAACTGCTCCAGAATGGGTAAGGTGCATATCCTGCAACAACGTTTTTATACTCTTCATAGAGGAAAGCATAGCTTTATTGCTTAGAAGTGAAGACACAGAAGCTGGTTAACTTTGAGGGCTTGAGCGCAAGCCATGTAAGCTTCATGGGCTGTCAATTGTCTGCTTGTTATCAGTTGCTGTCCTTCCATGTAGAATCTGTCTGCAAACTCAGCTAGCGTCTCCTTAGGCTTGAAAGTAATGTGCATGAAGGCGCTCTTATTCACTCCCAAACTAGGGCCACCACCAAACTCATCAATCAAAAGCTGTTTCATTTCTTCCTAAGTCTCAATGGCAGGCAGCTCTGGCAGTACCACTTATTGACAGGTCAGATGCAGGCAGGTTAGAATGTGTTCCTTCTTAACCTCATAAGAGGCTTTCCTCATGGCAGTTTCATAGATAGTTAGGAAAGCTGCAATGGTCAAGGGTTTGGGGTCAAAGACTTGCTTAAACGTAGGTTTGAAATGTGCTTTGGGAGTTGGTCCACCATTGTTGCTATTTAGTACATTTATGTGTGGGGAGAATTCTGCTTTGGATTTGGAGGGGGCTGTCTGACTCACAGATGGAAAACACTTTTCTCAAGAGTAGTCAGGTTCTCAGCAGTGTGGGCACCCATATTATTAGCTTAGGGTGATGTGTTGCTCAGTAACATATAGGCGTTAACCCTGTTTTATTACTACTGTGGAAAGCTTGGTCAGTCAGGAGGTCAGGGAAGGACCCACTGAGAGGAAAGGAACAAACCTGACATTTACCAAATCATTTAATTCACTCATTTACTGCATGTCTTTATCAAGATTGGAGTGGTCTCATTTCAAGTGGTCCACCTCATTGGCTAGAGCAATCATCTCTCTAGCACAGTGAATTTAGTGGGCTTCTGATAGGCCAGGACAGCAGCCATCTTTGTCAATAACCCCAGGTGGACTAGCAGTAGTTTTCATCATTTTGTGTAGGGCAGCAACCTCCTGCTGCAGCTCAGCAACTTGAGCTGTCAAAGCAAGCACCTGAGAATCTGGCTGAGGTGCTTCAGTAGGGTGATCTTGACTGCAGATAGATGCTTGCAGCTCTTGAATAGCATCTCATAGTTTCTGTTCTCTATCTATCAAATTTTCTGATGGGAGAGAAGGAGGAACATCTGGCTTGGGCGTGGACAACTCATCTACTTGAGTTTGAAGTTTGGCAATGGCAGCAGTGGTGGCTATCCTTTCTTAATTAAACTCTTCACTGAGCTTGCAAAGGCATCTAGAAGCAAGGTCTGTTACTTGTTGTAGTTGATCAAAAGAGTAAGCACTGAATTCATTGAGCTGCTGCACAAGCCGTTTGAAATTGGTCAGATAAAATTCAAGATAGAGTCTACTTGGGTTTGCCAGAGCTGTTCCAACTGGTGGAACTCATGTAGACGCTCCCTGATGTATTTGGGGATAGCCTGGTGCATTTGCTTGATGGAATTAACCAAGCAGGTTTGAGAGGTGACAGAGTCGCACTGATTTTCTGATACCAAGGAAAACAGAGAGTGAATCTACTGTTTATAATCAGCAAACTGATCCCAATTATTTGTGACAGCTGCTTGTAGGGACAAAATCTCCTGAATATGGAGCCTTAACACCATTTGATGGTGGGCTAAGGCAGGTTGTACAAAGGAGGACAATATATGCTCAGCAGAGCCAGCTGCTGAGAGGAGATGCTATGGAAGTTGCGGAGCCACAATCAACACATAGTATTCTGCTCAACTGAACTGTAATTGGAGGCAAGGGATGGCTCCTTTGCGGGCTATCCCAAGGGCTATCACCATGACTTGTTCCAAGTCAGGGGTACCCAAGGAGTAGGCCACTAGATAGGGGCCATTCCTAAGGTTCAGTACAGTAGGGACAATAGGTGGGTCTGTGATGTAAACCTCAATAAGAGGGCTGGTGATTTCAGGTGAACTTTGCTCTTGTATAGGAGGAGGCAAAGGACTTTAAAACAAGGTTGCAAAAGGGATAACTAAGGGGCTTACAGCCCCTGTGGTGAGCACCATTTTTGTTGTGTTCTGAAGCGCGGCACAGACATACAACAGGGAATCCTAACCTTAGGATTGGATTTGTGCTAAGTCTTGGTTAGATGGCAGGGAAGGCTATGCAATTATCTTGTGGCCCTGAATGAATCATCTCTACTAGTTGTGGCTAGAGAGAGGCGCCAAAGTACTTGGAGACACCAAGACAAAGATGTGAATAGAACTTAATTTTTATTGGTGAAAGTGAAATGGAATATATACTGTACAGCTTTACCACAAAACAGTACATGGACGGTAGGATCACTTGCCACAAGCATGAGTGGAGCAAGCGAGCTGCAAAGAGTCAGAAAACCAAACAATTGTATTTTCCAGTTCAGATACAGCCTCATTGCAAGGGGCAAAAGCAAAAGAGAGAGATTTGTCCTCAAAATAACCCATCAAAGGAAAAATCAAAACACAGTGAATGGCAGCATTCACAACAATGTGGTACTTTGGCTTTTTGGAGTTGGGAAGCAACTTCACAAACTCAGCCACAACACAGGGCATAGGCATATTATTGTAAAGGCAGCAACCTTTTTAAGCACCTGCTGCCCACCAGTGGTTTGAAAATACTATGGCTGTTTGTTGACATCTTGCCCTTTGCTATCACTAATGTACGGCTTGTACATAGTGTCAAGTACTGGCTTAACTTTCTCCATGATAGTAGCCAGAACACTATTGCCGCGGTATACAGGGTCATATAAATAGGACATTCTCTCAGGGGTGGTGTTATTCACTGTTCTGGTTGTGGTGACCTTGGTGTATTTTTGGGTGATCTTCTGGACCCTGGGATTTATGCTCTGTGCCCTTGCACTCTGTGCCCCTTGATCTGGTTATGTCAGTGCAGCTCACTATTGAACTATCCTCTCCTGTCTCCTTCCTGGGTAGGCGCTTGTATTGCACTAACTCAATTCCTTGACCCACAAGGGCGTCCACATCTGTGGCGTAGTCCTTTGGCACCTTGGCTCTGTTGTTGGGATGTGTCCATTTTGGTATAAAAGTGTCAGGAACCCGCTTAAGAGGGAACAAATCCCCAATCTTGTGAGCCAAGGCCCCTAAGTTAAGCTCTGCAATAACTGAACCAATAGAAACCATAACCATAACCATAGCAAGGTGAACAAAGTGTCCTAGGTAGGCAAACCTTCCCATGATAGAGCTGAACCTTCCCAATAAGTAATATCCTACCAAGTATGTCAACAGGTAGAAGGATGCCTTGGGTCTAACCAAGGAAGGTTCAGCTGGTGGAGGTGGAGTGGTGGAGAGGCCATGATATAACTTTCTTCCCCAGTGTCCTGAAGAATATTTGAACCATCCATTAGCCAAGGATTCCTTCTGGTGGGAGTTATCAGGAGAAGAGTTATGCCAGTCTGTAGTGGGAGTTGGATTCTCCAAAGCCAATACCACAGATAGTAAAGGAACTAGAAATCAGAACAGGAAATAACTTCCCTTTGTGGCTTCAAAAAAGGATTGCAGAAGTACGTGAGATCAAGATTTAATGTAAAAGATAGTCTTTATTGTTAGAACAATTAGAGATAGTATAAAGAGCCCACTTAAATACCCTGGTGGGTAGCTATAGACATTTAAGAGGTTCAATGAGTAGAAGGGGATTTAAAATGAAGTTTTCTTGAAATTATGGCTGAAGAGATCACCTTTATCATTTTATCTTCTACATGCAGCTCAATAAAGTAGAGTGTAAGATTTAGAGCCAATGGGTAGCAAGAAACAGCCACAAGAACAGTCATAATTAACTGGTGGCTACAGTTGAAATGATTATCAGACAAGTACAGAGCCTTCACCAAAGGTAGATAAAGAGGGCCCAGGAGAGTCAAAACCAGTTTACACAGCCAATCAGAGTTGTAGCGGTAAGTGACGTTGCTTAATAAACTACTAAACTTTTCAAAATTGGATTTTAGAGCAAAAGCAGGAACCAACTGAATTGGTTCAACATAAATAGGTAATGTATGCAGAATAGTGGAGTTTAGACTAACATTAACCTTGTCTTTAGGGTTCTGGGGTTGATCCCTGTCCGGCTTCACACCAGAATTCCAGATGATGATTGGCACTTGGTTGTTGGTTTCCTTTATGTTGTTATTTGAAGATATGGTGCCCAAAAACATGGTGTAGTCAGGGAAGAATTCCCAGACAAAAAGTAATTTAAAGTTAGAGCCGGTTATTCATATGATTTATTTATTTGGATTTTTATCTCCCATATATAGTAGCAAGAAACCTTTTAGTCACTACTGTTGTAATTGTGCTGCTTTAGCAGAGCTACAAGGGGGAAAATATTTGGAAACTAGATAATATTATTTGTTGAGAGATAGGTATTATATAGTCATTGTGAGTTGTGGATAACAGGAACATGATAGCATTGATCACATGGTGGGATGGTGAAGGGGGTGGCTTGATCCTGGTAATGAGTCAAGCGCCAAAATGAGGTATCCACCATAAGGAATAATCATCTGTTCATGTTGTTGGATTTGGAAATTTGAGTTGACTTCCTAGTCTGGCTTCAAGTGACTGGATAATCAGATTGTGGGTCACAAACCTGCTTACTCGGAACCTTGTTGGTGGGTCAAGCCTGCTGTTTTGACACTACTGTTTACTTCCAATTAGGGTTTAGACTTCTATATCAGTTATTCTTGGTCGTATATGTGCACTGTTGCTCATATTTTTTGGATAAATCTGATCTTCTTATTGATTCTAATCCCAAAACAGACACTCAGAATATGTAGTTCCTTTTTTATTCTAGATTGTATTTTTAATTAGGACAAGTAGGTAATATTATTATAAATCCCCTTATTTGTTTGGATATTTGATATTTTTGTTGCCTGTTTCAGTTGCTATTGGGGTTTTTTGTTGGCTCAAGTCTGTAACCTTTGTGGATGAGCCTCATGTGTTTGCAAAAAATATAGTAACCATAGTAGATGTGTTCTGTGACAGGAAATCATGTGTCCTAATGTTTGGTACACTCATTTTTGAATCATTATACACTTGTTCCTGGTTCAGTAGGCCATTGTATATCTGGAGATTCCTGCTGAATAGCGCTCATTTTCTGCATAATTATCTTCTACTCCAATCTACCAAGTAAAAATCCATTTTGTGATGGAACCTATGTGTTCTAAACTGGCTAATATACGTTCATCTCAACAGGGTTGGGAACCGCTTTACTGTGAAGAGTGTGCCATAGGTGTAGTGCTGAAATTGCTTAGCTGCATGTAGCACAGCTAAATGCTCTTTTTTGGCAACCCTTGTTGTGAACCACAATATTCATGCTCTTTCAACCTTGAATTTGGCAGCTGTTGCACTTTGGGTGCAAACCCTTTCAGCTCCCTCTCTCAACTCAAACAAGTCTTGCTCCAAATCAGGCTATAGGCTGGTTTACATTCCAACTAACGGCATAAGTGATCCTTGACCCAGTTATGAGAGCGGCCAGTGATCTGCTGGTCTGTCTACAGTTTTGTGGTAAACAGATGCTGTATAAGAATTGATCTGTCTACCCAATAAAGCTTACGCTCTATCTGCATCTTCTCTTTGTGATTGTTTCTGTATTTTGGCGCCGGCTGCCTAGCTTTAGCCAGAGGGGATTTCTGATCATTGTGATTCCCAGGGCCTTGATATGAATCATTTATCCATCCCTGAAGACTAACCTCTGGCTTAGTACAGACTCAATCCTACTATTAGGGTTTCCCATTGTGTCTCTCAGCCCCGCCCAGATACACAACAATCACAGCACCCCAACCAAAAAGTCATTCCAGCACTCTTTCATCCACCACCAGCCAACCCTTTGATCCTTGGGCATCAGCTGCCTTGATTGGATATCTCTATAGTATCCTTATTATGTAGACTAACCGCTTAATCTGGGAGCGTGTTGGGGGAGCAGGTTTAACCCCTCTAACTGTCTATTCTGATCTTCCTTGTCCTATCCTTTGCCAGCAGGGTAGCGTCACAGTAGGTTTCATCATGCCAGGAATTATCTGCCCAAGCAGGAAGGCTCAAAAAGCCGGGAAACCTTTATCAAAAAATTGACCAAGTTAACGGATTTAAATCAAACAGTCAATCAAAAATGGGCTACGGCTGCTCCAGTCTGTCAGCTGAAACCAGCTCCTCCTTGCAAATTGACGTTGATAAATTGGCCTAACTTGAGGGTCACCTAATACAAGCTTGTTAATCAGCATGGTTGTCAGAAATTGGTCATACAAGGGTTCTTTGCAACCTGGACCAGATACTTACTTGACAATGTGGAAGGAACAGGAGGCCAAGATCCAGGTGGTGTTGCTTAGTCAATTTTTGATAGGTATTGAACAATTTTCCCTGTTTCAACTCTAAGAGTTGAGTCCTCTCAAAATTTTACTCAGTAAAAACCATTTATTCCTAGTTCTGATTTACTTTTCAAAATGCATCCTGTGGTTGGGTTGTTACGGTATATTCTGTACAATCTGGTTCTCAGCCAAATTATTTCTGGCAGATGGGGCCCTGCAGTTGGAACTTTGTCCTTGGTGCTGCCCAATGTTAATTTCATGCACGCTAATCTTGAAGCCCTCCCCCCATTCTGGAAACTGAAAATTGTGTTGCTTCCCAATGTCCAGAATTTTATTCTGAAGATACGTTGATGCTTTCTCAGGCCATTTATCTTGGGTTACTTTGGTTAGGATTAATTGTTTTACTTAATCCTAGTATTATAATTGGATTTTTTACAAAAAGATATCTGAAGCCATGTTGGTGGTTAATCATTAATTCTATGTGGATTTGGGTGGTAATTCCCCATCACTTAGAAACAGCTTCATACTATCCCACAATTTCCGTCATAGGTAGGTTACCTGGAGATCAGCCCCATGGTTGAAAACTCATGACTGATCCCCAAACTCCAGTAGGGTTGGGCAGCAATATATTTAGCTTGGGATCTGGGCCTGTTGTTTGATAAAGATATCTACCTTGCATCTTCTTGCTGGCTCTGGGTAGGCAGTGTTGGTGTTGGGGTTGTCCTTTTTGAGGGAGACAGGTTCTTCCTGCCATTATCAGTGTGTTTTCTGGACTTTGGTGCCCCCTTCTGAGCTCCATCAAGAGAGAGAGGGTTCCATACTGTGATTTCAGGGCCTTGAAGTAGGGCTCAACTATCCCTGGAGACTAGACCAAGGCTTGGTAGGATCTGATCCCAAGGTTGGGATCCCTTGCTGTTCACCTTAGCTGCATCAACAGTGGTTACCGCAAAGGGTTGAAAGGTCCCCCCTCCGTGAAAGTTGGTTTAGAGTGGGAGATAAGGTATACATGTGCAGCAGCCAAAGGGAATTGCGGCTGGGGAAGGTTGGGCCCGCAACTCACTTGCAAGCTGATGGCAAAAAATCTTGCCCAAGCCCTGGGCAAAAGGAGACAAGGTAGAGTGATGGATCTGCTTTTACCTATACCCACCAGAAATCATCAACAAACACCATTGTTCCTATATAGACCACCAACCAGTGGATTATAGAACCTGTGAGGCTCATAACCTCTCTACAGATAGCTTTTCTAAAGGTGTGGCTGCCTTTAAACAGGGGATGCTGAAACGGTGAGGTTAACCCTGGGAGATATAATTGACCCAACCAGGAAGTTTTCTAGATTGGCTTGATCTTTGGAACGCCTGGAGCTGGCCTGTTTTGAGCTGGGGTATCGGGTGAGGCCTTAGGGGGGATGTTTCTTAAGGGGATGCTCTGCTGATTTACCTTCAGGGGCAAGGTCTTTAGAAGTTGCTTCCTTGGAAACCCTATTCTTGACAAGATGGTTCTTTGGTGTAGAATATAATGGGTTTCTGATTTAATAAGGGTTTATGTTGTAACTCTGCTTCGAACTGCACAGTTACACTAGCAGCATTTTTGGCTGCCGTTTAGTTCAGAGGGTGATACATTCCCACATCATTCTATTGGGGTTATGTTTAGCTGGAATTTTTTACTATCCATGGAAATATAATTCAGATGGATCTATAGGATGGGGTGTTCCCTTGGAAAATAAAAATCTGTCTTTAGAGCAACCGCAGATATCCCGAGCCACCCAGGTTTATCAACAGGAAGTACTGGTTTTTAATAGCAGAATCAGTTTAATTGAAATACAAGCGTTGAACAGGCTTGGGATAAAGGAATCAAGCCTACAAGCATGTTTCAAGGCTTGGATGCAAGCGTTTAGAAAAGAAAGTAAAGTTGGATATTCGGGTTAAGGGGATTGGAATTCCAGTTGAGATTGGGTGAGCTAGGATGGACCAGGTTCCTGGCCAAGACGCATTGAGAAAATAAAAGGGCAGCATGATTAGCACCAGTAGACTACTGCAAAAAGGATCACTATAGTTTAAGTAGATGCTTATTACTTACTTACCGGTCGTCAATTAAGTTTGGATAGCTATTCTTTAAGCTTAAAGGGGGTTAGATAGCCAACAAACCCAATCAGAAACCCAGAATGCGAAGATATGTTCCGTTTGGAATACTGGCGAGACGATAATGTTTTGCTATTCCCGATAACGCAAAGGTGCCGACGTGCACGAGTGATGGCGACATTCAGGCGGCGATAGTCTTGGAGAAACCCAACTTGGCCACTCGTATTCGATCTTACCATGGAAACTATGATGGCGTCTTGTTCACTGCCCTGGAACCCGTCAACAGAACTCACCCTTACTTCGGGGTAAGCATTGGCAATGCGCTTTTTGATCTTTAAGACCTGGGCATTGTACGGGGAAATAACAGCGATGCAACTCTGCTTAACTCCTGCTTCAACAAGGGTTTGGATGTGTTGAACAACAAGAGTGATTTCACCCGGATTGTACTTCGAAAACCCAACCATAGCTTCGCCCAAGTTGGACTTTGCTGTATCAATAAACAGGATAGGCTTTGTGGTAATAGCAGTTGACGCAACTCCTTCAAGCCCATTAAGAAGTTGACTCTTGACGGCGGCGTTGGCAAACAATTGGCTTTCATAAAGGTAGTTTGATGAGTAATGCATGATTTTTTCATTCATCCTGAATTGCTCAGTGAGCATTTTGACAATGCCAGGGTTTGAGTTCAAGATACTTTCGAAGAGGGTGACCCCCAGGCGGGTTTTGGTGGATTTCACAACTGGGGGGAGCTGGTGGTGGTCGCCAGCAAAGATCACCTTGTCAGCATGAGAAATTGCCAGCCAGCAATCTGGCTCCAGTGCTTGGCTAGACTCGTCAATAACGACAACGTCGAATCGGTGCCTTTTGAGCAATCGCCCGCCACAAGCATTCAGCGAACAGAACACTGCCTGAGCCTTGGGAATAAGACTATCTCCCACCTTAAGTTCTTCTTTGATCTTGCTTTGTTTAAGCTTATCGAGCTCTCGGTTTAACTTGCGCTGCATCTCGGGAAGCTTGCACAGTGTAATAGCTTGTGTTATGCAAGACATCTTCTCACAAGTTGTATCCCATAGGTGCTTATCAGAGCTTATGATTTTTGACGCAAGAAGGTACTTTTTCAACCCTGGGTTTGTAAGCTTTTCAGGGGTTCCGATCCGAAGACAGCCTACGTTGATCTCGGCTACTCTCTTTAAGATATTATCTACCCTGTTTCAATACAATATAACGGCATGAGTACCTAGTGAGATATGCGAGGGGCTGCAAACAAGGACTTTCTTTCCTTGGTTAGTGAGCTGGTAAATGATTTCAACAAGCGTAAGCGTTTTTCCTGTTCCAGGCGGCCCATGGATAACTGCAGCCTGTTGAGATGCCAAGGCCAGGAGTACGGCAAGTATCTGGTCTCTGTTAAGCAAACGGTTATGAAGCTGCAGATGGTTGTAATTTGATAAACTGCCACAAATAAACTTTTTCTCCTTTGGGAAGCTTGGCGCCAACAGAAGAGGGATCAGTTCATGCGATCCAAGCCAGCCGGCAGTCTTTTTCTTGGGGGGATAGTCCTTCAACACAGCTCGCATAGTTTTAAGACCTTTGAGCATTCTAGAGAGTTAATCAGAAGCTTCATGTTTAAAGTACCGAGAAAATGCAGTAACATCGTTGGACTCTTGCCTACAGAGTTAGCTACATCAAACTAACTACTTACATGGTCCAATCATGGTTAAGATAATTGAATGCCGTCGATGCATTCCCAACAGAAGCAACCAGCTTAGCTTCATGGATCTCTAAGATTATAGCCAAAACTGTTTCTTGGGTGTTTGCTTCTCTATTAACCGAGACCTTCTCCTTCACGATGGGGAAGAGGGCCAAGCATCCTCCCACTTTATAATGAATAAATTCATTATTCTTGTTAACAGGGAATATGTTGATCAGTCTAAACGTCAGCCTAGGTGATTGAAGTCTTTACGTTTTTCCAAACTCACTGACCCTAGGGTCACGGATCCGGACCTTGGTTGAAGCTATATCGAGCTGTTGAGGCCTATCCTTAGAGTCAAGAAACCCTTGTCCATCGATATGATCACGCTCTGCCTTTGTCCACTCGATCAGCTCCTCCAAGTGAGCCTTGCTCCAACCCACCATCTCCTTTAAGGCTAAACGTACAAGATTAAAAGCTATACTTCAGTGGAAAATAAAGTATTTGCCCTTAACTGCAAGGCTTTCTTTTGCAAACCAACACTTTGAGCTATACAATAAGCAAGCGATAAAACGAATTATACAACTTCAAGCTTTGGAAGTATTCGAGCATAAGACTAGCTGTACTGCGCAAGGCAAGCAATACGACTAAAACAATACCTGTATCTATTGGCGCTATTTTTTTAGGCACTGGAACGGGGGGGATTCTTGGGGCTACCCGGTTGCCCCTTGGTATCGAGCTAGACGGAGGAGCCACGATGCTTGGTAGATGTTCGTGAACCGAACTAGCTCTAGAAGAGATTTTGGAGATCCCCAGAGAGCTATTGGTTCTTTGGGAAGGGTGGGAATAACAGCTTTCATGCTCATCAGTGATCAAGGAGCATGTTGAAGCACTTGCTGGTTGATTACGAGATACCCCATATTTGGAAGTTGATCTTGCAGCTGATTTTGGGCCCTTCTTTCTCCCCTCAGAAGCTTTGTCTCTTTTCTTTGGGGTAAAGACTTTAATGATCCCTTTGAAAATACTTTTAAGAACCCCAGAGAACGAGACCATGCTTAGGCCTGTGGCTGGCCCAAGGCGTCCATATCAACTAGGGTGGATAAGATCGATGGGTATAGATGGACCAAGGTGGATATACAATCAGGAAACAAGATTGTCAAGGTACATGAGCTATTTTTAAATCAACCCCCGTGGCCTTTATATCCAAGAGGCCCAGCTTGCACCCCTGGGGCTGGTATGTGATCCTAATATCATATGCTCTATGATTTTCACCCCAACTACCAAAAAGTAGTTTAGCATTTATTTTCAAAGGTGTGACGATTTCGGTATCAGCACCGATAAATGACGTCATCAGCAATCTATAAGTTATTTACATATGATAAAATATATTTACGTTGTTGCCGCTAGTGACTTTAGTAAATAAGAACAGTTCTCAACATTGCTGGATATATTTTAGTAGAGAAACATGGGATCCGCATTTGGCTTCAAAAAGGTATAAATGCTAAACCCATATTTCAAAGCAAGATTCCCTATTCAAAGATGAATAAATGCCAGCCCCTACTTCAAATCATGGGTTCACGTGTATCGGAAAAGGTTCACTCTACTAACCCATATCTATTGTGAGAGTGCCAAATATAATCTGATATCCAGCATATCCCTGCCAACAAGAAATCAGAAGTCCACTGATTTCGATTGCTCAAACGATGAAGCTGTCAGAAATAGCTAGAGAACATTCAACCCCGTGCCATCACTTTGTGATCTGCGATTCCAAAAGCTTCACATGTGGAGTTGGCCACAAGCAATAGCAATCCGCATCATCTGCTCAACCCACCTGTGAAGCTAATTTGGACCTGCAGCATGTGATCCAGACCAGCTTTTAAATCCACATTGTACTTATGCAAAGGGAAACTTAATCGATGTGAAATACTAAATATATCCCTTCTCTTCACTATCTCAAATAAAAGATTTAACCAAAGTCTTTCTTCCAAATGCTTCAGCTGAACATCTGAAGCTCTGCTAGGGTTTAAGTTTACTACCATAAACCCATCAGGCATCCTAAACTTTCCCCTTCCATGCCTGCTTTAATGATCTTCTTTACCAGAGTTATCCTGGGATCCAGCATTCTCCTGATCTAGCTCAGCAACCCTAACTACCAGTATTTCATCCATGTCCCTGTAACCCTAAATAGCTTGGTTTCAAAGATCCATCAGCACCAAACCAGCTTTAGATGGTGCTGGAACTCTTCAGTCTATCCCAGTGAACCGTGTCCAACCCAGCAACTTTTCAGATCCTCTTAAAAAATGTAGATGATCTCACCCTGCCACCATATCCCTTTCTGTTGCTGCTCATCCCATCAAGATCTTCCATCTCTGAAAGCTTGTGCTCACATGTGTTTCTGGACCTGGGCTGGATATGCCTAAGCACCTTCCAACTACCTTCAAAAGCTCCAGGGATCTACCAGGTGCCCATATCACTGGACTCTGCAGAGCTGAGGAGATAGCAGAAGAAACAGGTGCAGGCTGTACAGAAGTTGCATAAAAGTGAATGTTGCAGCATCTTCAATTACTCCCTCTCAGGGAAGCGATTCCCTGCTTGATCCCCAACTAATAATTAAGTTGGTGGCACTCTTATCAACCCCCATCTAATACGGGAATCAAACCTTTTGAGTCCTAAGCGGAATATTACTTGGACAAGCCCCATGATTGCCATGGCATACATGGACAACATGTGGCTTCTCATGATACTATACAATCCTCTAAATCCATATCAATAAAGTATCATTATCTTCTTAATTTACCCCTTTATTTTATTCTTTATACTTCCAAGAAGTATATACTTGACAGTGGTAGCACAGGTAGGTTATCCACACCTACACAACTTGAAGGAAAAATTCTTCTAACAAAAAAACCCAGCAGACGGCACTCCTCACCAGCTAGAGAAGATACAAAGAAGGTCTGGACGTCCCTACACAATACACTGCCTTCAAAAGTATCCTGGTACCAACTAAATAGTACAACTTCCTCAGTATGCATGGGATCCTAGACCCACCTCCAATTCCTGAAACAACAGGAATACCCAGCATTGTGTTTCAACACCTGTGTTCAGCAGAAATTGGGACCTTCTCAGAACTACAGCATAAAAATGCCAACCTCTGGATTCAAAGCACACAGAATAAGTTTACACAAGTGGGCTAGCCCCAGTAAACTCTGGGCTAGTGAAATTGCCCTACCTGTCACTGGGGCCACCTCACGTTTTATAAGTGAGTGGTTTAACTAACACCCTGATCACAACAAAAACTGGGGCATGTTTAAAGCTGCCTTTCTGGATAAATTTGCCATAAGGGACTCCAATGTGGTGATTATGACAGAACTCAGAATCTTTGAAATGACAGGAATTATTGAGGAGTACATTGCAGCTTATGAAGACATACAAGATTGAGCTCCCAACATCATCAACTTTGATGGACCTTGACTGGACTTCTATAATGGCCTCCTCACACACATTAGACATCAATTTGGCATGAGCTGCTGCAAGGATCTTCAAGACATTCTTGGAAGGAAATCAAGCTGCACAAAAATCTGACAACCTATACACAACAAACAAACAGAAAAAAGATCCCACAGCAAAGAAGAATTATCAACCTAACAAGCAGAACAACTGAGCCAACAACCCTCATCCTCAAGGTGAAAATTGTACCACTCAAGTAGATCAAATGAGCACTGATAACATTGCCAAGAAGAAAAAGGCTCAGGGGAGTGCTTAGGCAAGCCACCCTCTCCCATTTTACAAGACTTGTACAGGGACCAGGATGTGGACTCAATCATCATGATCTAAGTACCCTCCAACAATCTCATACTGTTTTCTGGCCAAACTGGAAATACCCTCCTCACTTATGCTTTCCGGTTTTCAGATACCAGGGCACAGCACTGTTTCTACACTGGACCAGACCAATCCCTTGTTGACAAGAAATTTGCCAACCTCATGAAATTACCCATGGTCTGAAGCAACATCAAAAGAGTTATCATGGTAGACAATAGGAACACAACATTCACTAGGGAGGCAAAATCTTTCCAGGCACAAATAGGGATTTTACAAACAATCCTTGGTGGTCCCATCATTCCGATACCTAAATACGATATGATACTTGGTTCAGATTAAATAAGAAAGACCAAACCTCATATTGACTGGGATAGCGCTACCCTCACCATACAATGAGGCAAGATGCACTACCATGTCTACCCAACTTATCTTGAAGCGCTTATAAGAGACCATGTATTTGTAAAAATTACAGAAACAGAAGAAGAAAAGAATTCTAACAGGATTGATTGAAACACCTGTACATATGAGCTTATCTTCTTTAAAAGTTTAGAGGACTCACTCAAACAAAACCTGATCTGACAACAGCTAATTCAAGAATTCCCCTATGTTTTTCAAGAAAAGTTACCAGGGTTACTGCCCAACTGTGTCATACAGCACAAAATTGACCTCAAATGAAGTGTACCTAAAGCATAACCTATCTTCTTCCTCACATCACAAGAAGACAACACCCTAAAAGCTTACCTTGACAAAGCTCTTGAAAAATTACTCATAAGAACCTCTAAATCTTCTTTTGGCGCAGCCATCTTTTTTGTAGCAAAGAAGGATGGAGGATTTCACCTGGTCACAGACTACAAGGTTCTCAACAAGTTCAAAATTTAGAACAGGTATCCCCTGCCCCTGATTGATGACCTTTTTGATAATTGGGGGGTCCCAATTCTTCAAAAAAAATTGACTTGACAGCGGATTATCACCAAATCTGCGTTAAGCCGGAAGACATACCAGAAACAGCGTTCAGAACTAAGTATGGCTTGTTTGAATGTGTTGACCTCAGCTTTGGCATGAAAAATACCCCAATTACCTTTGTCCCCTTTATAAATGAAGTTTTTAAAGGTCACATTAGAAAAAGGGCTATTGTCTACCTTGGCAACATAATCATATACAGCCCGACTAAGGAACAACACTGGAAAGACGTCTGCCTAGTCCTCTGCATCCTCAAAGATAATCAACTCATAGCCAAGCCCATAAAATGAGATTTTTTTCAACATAACTCTCATTTTTAGAACACATTATCAGCAAGAAAAGAGGGGAGCCAGATCCAGAAAAGATACCAGCCATAACCAGCATACCAGCACCGCAAAATAGGAGTGAGCTTTGTCTGTTCCTAGGCATAGTAGTCTATGTTAGAAGATTTTTTCCTGAATGGGGCGCATTGACTGCTCCCTTATCTTCAATAACAGCCAAGATGAAAAAATTTGTATGAACACTGTTGAGAGATCAGCACTTTTGACAATCAAAAGAGTGTATGGTCACCACCCTATCTTACAATATCCAAATTGTGAAAGAGTGTACAAACTAGAAACTGGCACCTCCAATTACACAATAAGAGGAGTACTAAAAATCCAAACTGCAGAAAAAGACTTCCTCCCTGTGGCATGTGAATTAAGAAAGCTTTTAAAAGGTGAGTAAAGATAGACAATACATGATAAAGAGCTGATAGCTTTTGCCCACTATCTAATGAAGTGGCAATGTTACATGGAAGGTGCACAGATATTCAAAGTGCTGACCAACCACAAGTCATTGGTGTTCTTTAAGACTCAACAACACCTATCTAGACAAAGATCTGGATGGATGAGCCTCATACAGAGGTACCTCATGATAATTGAATATAAACCAGGCAAGGAAATGCTTACCGCAGATGTCCTGTCAATACTATACCGTAAGCATCTACTCTACACTAACAGAGACCTCAATTGGCCCAGGTTAAACATGGGTAATCTCCAAGAGGGGTTCCTACCTGTTACATCAACGGACATTCAAGAAAAAGTCCCTAAGAACAAACATCTGTTCAAAGACGTATACAGCAATCTACACCACATATTACCAAGCAGCAATGCAGTGCCCTATATACCGTCAACACAAAAGATTGACAAAATCCTTTACTACCACGGAGATCTGGGCCACACACACAGTAAAGATCTGCATAAATATCTTAGGACACACCACTGGTGGCCCAACATGCTGAACAGCATGAGAAATATCCTCAAACAAAGCAAAGTATGTGAAAAGTGCGCCTGCTCCAAGGCACCCCCCAAATCAGTAAGGTCAGTGTTGATTACCCAACTTGTAAGGGATCCAGCCTGTGGGGGGTCCCTAAGAACTTGCAGGCAGACGGCCTGCGGGCCCGGCAGGGAGGGCCCACCACAAGATTGGGGCTAACTTTACAATATAAGATAACAATTTTCCCAGGGGGGCCCAAGGTCCGCTGGCAGGTACCATAGAATCTATCAAGCCGGTAAGAGTGATGTACATCACCCCAAATATCTGAGTGGAAGTGGATTCATTGGCAGCAATAGATTTTTGCAGGCAGTTGGGCTGCGGGGTGAGAGGCAGAGTCATTGGGACCAAATACGTGGGCAGGTGGTTGTACTTGTCGCGGAATAACAGGGGAGGTATAGTGATCTTGTGGCCTTTCCTGTATATTGTCTCAGTCTCTCTAGTTCTTGCCTTGGGTTCGTAGATTAGGATTTCATCTAGGGTGAACTCCAATACATAGGATTGGGGGGGGGTACTCGGTGAAATGTACTGGGCTGTAGGGAACTCCTGGTGGACAGTAAAACTTGGGCAGTTGGTCCGCAGTTTCTTGGGGTTGTTGGGTGTGGGGTGCAGAACCGCGGGAGGTAGACTGTAGATGAAATAGAGCTAAAATCAAATATGGAATAACCTGGTTAAGCCAAAGGTTCATGTCACTTTATTGCAAGAATGGCAATGGGCATCTTCCTGGCAGTCCAGGGTATAAGTATGCCCATCTGTCATGGGAAAACTTTTACAAATTTCTCTGGCCCAGGTGGTACTGTTTACCTGATTTTTACAGTCCTTGGTGGCATTCATTGCGGGAGTTAATTCATTGGCTGGTTTGAACTGGGAATACTCCAATTTCCTTGTTGGGTCGTGGGGTTGGTTATTTCTGGTTGGCCTGTATTTATTGGGAAGTTTCTCTATTTTCTTTCCTGTGGAGGCCTGAGTTATTTTGGGTTCTATGGCTGGGCCCGCCCGCTGATTGGTCGCGTTAACAGAAACCTTTAGTGTGAGAAGTGCCAATGTAGATGATTTTGATTCATCTAGCTTTAGAGGGTTTTCCAAATTCAAGTTCTGCTCTGGGTTGAGCCCAAAAATCTGCGGGCGGCTGGCCCTGTGGGCTGGCGGCCCGCGGGGTCTCAGGGTTCAAATCCCATAGCTGAGGCTTTCCAGTAAGCATGGTCAGTAGGAGTTTGTCACTTGTGACACAACCATTTAAGGTGTGGGCACTGGAAATTGTGGGAACCATTACTGGAGATAAAAAAGGGAAAAATTACATTATCACAGCCATCAACTATGCAACTAGGTGGCCCGTGGCACAAGCCACAAAGAAAATAATGTATGACAATTTATTGGCAAAGAGATCATAGCCAAGTTTAGAAAACCCAATCTCACAATTACAGATAGAGGAACAGAACTCACTGCCATTAGTACCAACATCTACCTCACAAAAATAAAACAAAGCACACAGTTGCCAGCCCTTATCACCCACGAGAAGATGGGAGAGTAGAAAAACTAAATAGATAACTAGTAGAAGCACTCAGCAAGTTATCTGCCAACAATACAAAAGCCTAGGTTGACATGTTGCCAACTGCACTTATGGTGTGCAGGACACAAGCTAATTGCAATACAGGCAAAAGCACATATGAACTTGTCTATGGGCATAAACCTGACATTGTCAGTACTAAATTAGGACCCCAATTAGCTTTATCTAAGAAAGTACCTGCTGATAATGACCCTGATGTGAAACACACCAGAAAGATCCAAGAAAAAAGAAAGGAAGTGAGTTGAGAGAGAAACAATCCCCATTCAACAGGAATATTTTCAAGCCAGGGACAAGATTTGGGTTGTCAACCGCAATATGCACAAGTTGAAACCAGCGTTAAGAGGATCAGGAACTGTCATGGAAGCCAAGCCTAATGATACCTACCTCATCAAATAAATTTGTGCCTGTACTGAATTAAAACTCATGCATTATGACTGACTCTGCCTATGTAAGGCAAGGGCTGCACAACACAACTCATAACTATCTGTCTCTGATGCAAAGCTGGATCAAACATCAAGCCTAAATCCCTGAAAATATCAAGAAAATTCCTAAGGCTCTCCCTTCTAGAACCCCAGGGGGAGATGTTGCAGCATCTTTGATTACTCTCTCTTGAGAAAGTAATTACCAGAGTGATTTCCTAACTAATTATTAAATTGGTGGCACTCTTATCAGTTGCTCATCTAATATGGGGATCAACCCTTTTAGTCCTAAGCAGAACACTACTTAGACAAGCCCCATGACTGTCATGATGTACATGGACAACATGCAGCTTCCTATGATACTATATAATCCCCAATATTCATATCAATAAGGTAACATTATCTTCTTAATTTCCCCCTTTATTTTGTTTCTTATAATTCTCAGAATTATATACTCAACATTTTATTTTTGGCGCTTTGCCAGAACTGTTCAGAATTTCATGCAATATTTCTGAAACTCAAACTCTCTAAAAAGATCCCCTGAAGATCCAGCAAAGGGTCCTTATTTCAATTGTTGATAAGTGATCCTAATTTATTTTGTGCAACTCAATTTGATTGCACCATTGAGCTTACCTTACTTCCAAGCTAGCTTGTGGCTATTTTCCTGATACTCAGCTCAAGGTCTACCACATCCTGAAGGGCAGCATCTAATTAGTGATAAGCGAGTTAATATCAACCATGTTGATCTCATTATATCCCAAATAAAGACTTTATATCACTACCTGCACCATACAATCAGTAAGCTATTGTTATTGACCCCGTTTTAATAAGGTTTATTGCAAAAACTATAAATAAGTTGTAAGCATATAAAAAGAATCTAATATACAGCATGGATATTGCAAAATTGCATTAAACTAGCCATTTGATTTAGTACATGTAGATAATTTCATTTGCCATGGATATATTTTTATCCAAAAAACCATTGTTTTGTTGCCATACCATAGTGGAATTCGAATGCTTTATCTGATGGTGACAATACTATGGCTTATTGCTATCCGTTGCAATTCCCAATTGCGTGCATATCTGGATGCATTCTGGTTGATAAAGATCATTTCAAACTTGGTATTTTTATTGTGATCTTATAATTCAACTGTGCCCATATTAGGGTGCTTTAACAATTATTATAAACGATGGTAACTATTGTATTTTGAAGCTTGTATATTTACCTATCAATAATGGTTATGCCAAATTGAAATCAGATTTTTGTGCTCAATAATAATGCAATGGGTCAATCAATCATTATCTATGGCCATTAGCTGTCAGATTATTTCGCTGTGGCAGTTGGGCATTTTCTGATGTTTAAACACTTGCATCTAATTGGCTGGTTTCCCACCCAGCTGCCTTGACAATAGGGTGGGAATTCAGCCAGCCAGATGCAAGCGCATACTTAAAAGAAGTGGGCCAATTGCCATAGCAAAAATATTCCCCAATCAACAGCCATAAGTAGTGATTGGTTAACCCACTATATCATTACAACCACAAAGCCTGGCTTTGTTTTACAGTATCATTATGTAAATATGCAAGCTTTGAAATCCAATCTGGATCATTATCTGGAATAGTTGTCAATGTACCCTAATGCAGGCCCATTCTAGTTATAAGATCATGATGAAAAGCACCAAGCTCACAATATATTTTATCCAACAATAGGCATCAAAACAAGCACAGGATATGCCCTTAACAGCCAAGAAAGTTTAGCAGCAAATCTCCAATGCAACATTTACATTTGATAGTGCATAATTTGTATTCCGCAATGAAGATAGCCATAAAGCTATATCAAATGTTAACCCAGTAAAGGAACAGCACTTATTTAAATAAAGGGAATGGCATTGATTTAAAAAGCATATGTGACTAATTATTGATTGGAAGAAGGAGATCCCTTTTACTGATCATCAAAAAGCTAGGGCTTTTGTTACTTATCAAGGGGAAGTTGTAGTTGGACATGGGCAGAATGTACATCGCCATTATCTGCGCCTGTATACAGGACAGCATCAGATGTGGTGTAGAGGGATTGGGCGGGGAGTTGGGAGTCAGGCTTGGAAAGTTGCTGGGCTATACTTGGTGGGGATTGAAGGGGCAGGAATTGTTGACTGGGAATAGCAGCAAGAGCCAGCTGCTTTTGATTTCTTAAATTCTTCTTCTGTCACACATACAGGCTTGACAAACAAAATGGATGAGCCTGGGGAGGTAGGAGTCCTTGCTGAACTTATCACTATCACCTTCATAGAATATGACAGTATCTGATAAGCCCTGGACAGATATGGAAGGGAAAAGCTCATACCCCTTCTCAATTTGGGTGCACAGTTCATTGTAGATGGCAGGCTTTGAGCGCCAGAGAGCCAAACCAAAATTGTAAAGACATACATCTGCAAGACGCATGTCAGTGTGGTTGGTGGGGTAGGACTAACAGTATGACCTGCAACTTTAATTTCCTTTGATGCCCATATACACTGCTTCATCCCTGCACTCAGTACAACTGTGTGCACGGCTTGTTGTGTGGCCCACTCCTCCAGCATGGCCTTGAGCTCTGTCTGGTAGGCATAAACATCTGGAGTGTTTGATGGATCAGAGTAATTATCAACCCCCACCAGGAGAACTGCCAGCAAAACTCCAACAGATCAATACAGAGTTGGCCGCGCTTGTGAACGCCAGATCAGATGCACTTTTCTCTAAAGGCTTGGATACCTGTGGAAACCTTGGCATATCTCAGAAAGGTTGCATCATTGAGTATCCTCATTGCCCTCTCCTTTTTTAAGTGATGATGGCGGGATCATATGGGTCCGTGTCCATCAAGATGGGCCCGTCAGGAACTTGATCACTTAAGGTTCTTGCAGCAACCATAGCTCCATGCATCCACAAATCAACTGTTCCCTTATTGGTGGAAATGCTGTGGAGTCCCAGTTGGAGACAAACCTGGACCAGGGGCATCTACTGGTCACGTTCTGCAATGGCCATCATAAGGGGGGGCTTTTTTACCATCAGTTGAGATACAGGCACCAGTCAGGGTCTTCTTGGGAGGGGGCACAGTTGGCGTGGGCTGGCAGGGTTGCAGCTACAGTGGGCTTTGCAAACCCCATCCCAGCCGCAATTTCCCCAAGGGACATGGACATCCCTCATTTTTTTGACCGTTTTGAGAACAATATATGGGGTAATTAGCTTTCTTCTGTCATGGCCATAGTTTTTCTGGGTGTGGCTCGGCCAAAGCGCTGCCACCTGGGGAAACCCAGCCCAAAGCCCTGCTTGCTTGCGGAAATTGTAGATTTAAATCTAATAATTGATCACAAGTGGGTGGTGGTACAGGAAATTGGGTCCAAGTGGGGTGTGGATGCCCCACACCCAATTTTCCCTTCTATGACCTGCTGGTTAACAAATCCTGACCTCAAAAGAGGTCAGGTAACAGCTTACAGAACCACCATTGGTGGTATCTGTAAGCTGTCTAAATATTGTATTCAAGGAGGCCACCTCATCAAGATGTACCCAAAGGCTTTAAGTAACAATTGTCCCCACCAAACTACCTTAGTAGTTTGATATTTTACTCTCAATAAATATCTTGCCTCAATGATTCACTTATTTCAATGTTTTCCAATTAGATTTGCAATAACCAGACTGCTAGATTCTGCTTTCTCACCTCTGTAATTTCCTGGTAATCTTCCACCTCCTGCTGAAATGATTCCTGAACCCCGCAAAATTGAATGTGATCCTATCTATGCTGCTGATTCCTTGATGTTGAGCCAAATTAAGGTCTTCCTGATGTCCCTTTGCATAATCTTCTGCTGAACCTTTACTTATTCACTCTTCAAGGGTTATCATTTACAAGTAAACACACATTGTCTTCTCCTAATTGGTAATGTTATCCTAATTTGGGTGTACATTCCCCATTCAATTGATTACAACAATAACTCTTTCTACTTTACCCTGACATTATTAAACTACTCTAATTTTGATAAATTGTATGACCTGCGCATCTTTGTTGTTAGATCATTCTCTTGCATCATGGATATCTCAGTGGTGATTTCCACAATGCTCATTACTTCATTTTGGATTATTTTTGCAGTGGTTTTCTTTCCCCTGTTATACCCATCCTTTGCAAAGATAGAGATCACACAACCTTGTTGTACTTTACTACCACACCTCAAATTCTGGCAGCCTGCTCCTAGCCTTATGAGCCCTTTGTTAAATACTTCAAGAGAAATCTTGGCACTAACTGAGGAATGGACCCAGCATGGTTTCCCTCAGAAGCTTCTCAGCTTCTTACTCAAAAGAGCAGAGCCCAAATCCCGTGAGTGGTGTTTATCTATTCTTGACCAAGCACCAGACTCCTTTGATGATGCGTCATCCCTAATCCCTTTGGTGACATGTCAAGCTCCAGCAACTTCCTTGTTGATTGACTACAAAACCCTGTTCTCAAGTTCTCAAGTCCCTCAACCTCTACCCTTGCACCTCAAGCAGTTTCAAGCCCATGCCAAGAATTCATCACTCCCCAAATGCGCTAAGCTTGTGGCCCTCTATCTCAGCCTTGACCACACCGGTCAAAGCCTGTCACCCTGGTTGCACCCTTCTGCTTCTGTCTTTGATATGATACAGCGCCTCCTGCAAGCAGTTGGGGTAAGCTAGTGATGTCCCAGAAGCCAACTCAGCCTCTGTTATTGGAGGCCCCTCCCATGTTAAATTGCTTGAAAAGTCAACAGGAGCCAGCCACTCCACAAGGGCCCATATCCCCTGAGGTTTCTCAATCTCTTGTGACTCCAGCCCCAACTCTGGTTATAGCTCCTGCCGTCAGTTCTCCTCCTCAGAGTATTCCTACCCTGGCTGCACTCTTCTTTTACAATATTGATGGCTCCAGTGCTACCCTGGCAAACTTGAACTCTACTGACTCCCAAGAGCCCACTTTAGGTAACGCTAACAATGCCTGTAAACGTATATGCTTCAACCAGAACTATCCATTGCTATCTGCCAAGGCTCAGGCTATAGTGGATCTTCATGTTGCCACTATGAATAAGGTTGCGCCTGCTCCTTGTCTCAAGCCTATTGTCATTGAACCTGTGATTGACCAACCCTTTGTAGCCTTGAATGAGGACCTGTTGTTCATTCAGACAGCTCCTCAACTCCAGGTACAAGTTGATTCCAATCACCCCCCTCTATCAAATAAAACAAAGATGAGATATTTTTTGTTTCATTGTTCCTTTGCTTCCACATCACATCTAACAAAAGCTGTAGCTTTAGTAGATACTGGTGCCACAGACAACTTCATTTCAAAAGATCTGGTTGACAACTAGGTTTGGAATATAATCCTGGTGCTCTGTGCAAAGGAGGGGTATCCAATGTCTTCTGTTCATTCAGACTACGCTGCCTGTTATCCTTCTCCATCACTGATCATGCCTTTGTTGCTGACTTCACAGTGGCAAAGCACCTGACATACCCTGTAATCCTAGGCGTTAAATGGTGGCAGAAGCACAATATCACCCCAATACTGAAAGATAACCTACTGAGGATTGCTCATCCTGCCAGAATTTCCTTAGAGGTATCAATGATCCTGTTTTGGAAAGAAGCCCCTCACATCTCAATATCAGTCTCAGCAACAAGAAAACCCACCAGATCATTTGATGTCCTTCCGTTGTGCCTCTCTCACTTGCACGCAGCCTTTGATTCTAAGCTGGCTGATGGTCTCCCCACACACTCATAATTTGACTTTGAGTTTAAACTCACTGTTGATTTGATGAAAGTTGCTTCTCCCATCTATTCCTTGAACTTAAAGGAGGAACAATGCTTAGAAGAATGGACAAAAGACATGGAAGCCAAAGGACAGATCTTTAGGAAATCTTCTCCTATATGATCTCCACTGCTGTTTGTTCAAAAGTCTGATGGATCATTACACCCCTGCATTGATTTTGGTAACCTGAACAATGTGACTTACCGGACCCATACCCCATGCCCATTGAGTCTCAGATCTCTAGGGAGATGGAGAAAGCTAGGATCTTTTCAAAGCTGGACCTCTTAAATGCTTTCAACCAGATTCACATCAAAGAAGGTCAGGAATGGCTCACTGCTTTCAGGACTAAGAAAGACATCTTTCAGTACTGAGTCATGCCCTTAGGTCTAAAAAATGCCCCAGCAGTATTCCAGAAGATGATCAATGCAGTCTTAGGTGACCTCATTAGGAACTGTTCTATAGCATACATGGACAACATCTTAGTATACTCTCTGGATGAGGAGTCTTATGTCACCCACCTTTGTGCCGTAGTGGAAAGGATCCAAAAGGCCAATCTTGTCATCAAACTGAGCAAATGTGAATTTTTCAAGAGTGAGGTTTATTTATTAGGAAATATGATTTTGGAGAAAGGCCATGCCATTTCCCCTGACAAGGAAGCTGCAATAAGGAATTGGCAGACCCCAACTAACATTACCCAACTCCACAGTTTCCTGGGAACATGCAACTTCTTGAAACGCTTCACCCCCCACTTGTCAGAAACAGCAGCCCCCCTTTACGCTGCTAGTGGGAAAAGAACTCTGGAATGGTCAACACAATGTGATGCTGCGTTCAATGCTGTTAAGAACATCATGTGTTCTGCAACCATGCTCTGCCATGTTGATGCCTCCAAACCCTTCATCATAGCCACAGATGCCTCCAAATTTGCCATTGCCTCAGTCTTTCTACAAATTGCTGATGATGGACTAGAATACCCTGTGGGCTATTTCTCTAGAAAAATGAGATCTGAAGAGCTCATCTACATGATCTATGACAAGGAGTTATTAGCAGTAGTAGAGTCTATGAAATACTGGCAGCATCACCTTTGCTCAGCCACACACCCATTTACAGTAAGGACAGACCACAAAGCCCTACTGTATCACTGGGAACCTTGTCTCTTAACTGAACGTCAGAATAGATGGTATGAAGTCCTAGTCAAGTTCAAATTCCAATAAAAGTTTATCAAAGGTATTGATAACCATTTGGCGGACTCCCTCAGTTGCAACCCAGCATTTCTTCCAGACGTTAAGGCTGAACAAGAATTTAATACAAAGATCATGATTCCCCCCAGAACCATTCTATCCTCTCCTCCCACGGAAACAATCTGTACCCCAAGTGTCCAAGAACCTGCCAACCCAGACCTGTTAGCTAGAGTCAAGTTGCTGCAATCTTTAGACAAATGGTACCCCCAGTTTTTTAAGTTGGCAAGTCAATCTATTCCCCACACCTGCTACAGTTCTGAAGACAGTACCATACTTCACAATGGTCGCCTATGAGTACCTAATGGGGATATTTGCCTGGAAGTCATCAAGGCCCACCATGACAACATATTGGTTGGTCACCAAGGGAAAAATAGGACCATAGAGATAATCTGTAGACAATTTGATTGGAGAGGTCTCACATCAGACGTAGCTAAGTACTTGAAGGGCTGCATGGTTTGTCTAAGGGCAAAGCCCTCCCGTCTCAAACAGACAGGTCTACTGGTCCCCCTACAAATTCCAAATGGGCCATGGACATCTCTGTCTGTTGATTTCATAGTAGAACTTCCTCCATCAAACGGTTATGATGCAATAATGTTAGTAGTAGATCATTTCACAACAATGAGTCATTTCATCCCCTGCTAAACCACAATCACATCAGTCCAGACAGCCAAACTGTTTGTCAACAATGTCTTTGTCCACCATGGAATCCCCCAAGAGATCATAAGTGACAGAGGTCCCCAATTCACAGCAAAATTCTGGGAGGAATTCTCCAGACTCCTAGGCATTAAGTTATGCAGATCAACAGCCTACCACCCCCAATCCAATGGCCAGACAGAGAGGGTGAATCAATGTTTGGAAACATTTCTTAGATGCTACTCTAACACTGAACAAGATAACTGGTCCCAAAACATACCAACGGCCCAGTTTGCTTACAACAATGCCCCACACTCCTCTTCTAATGTCTCCTCATTCTTTGAAAATTATGGCTACAACCCCCAATGTAACTTTGGCTCACTCTCAGGTAGCAAAGTAGAATTGGAATCCTCACAGGCAGCAGCTTTAAAAAGAATCCACAAAGAAGTCAAAGTGTCCTTGACTCATGCCGTGACAACTTACAAGGCTTATGCAGACATGAAAAGAAGAGAGGGCCCGGCGTGCAAAATTGGTGATCAAGTACTGGTTGACTCCCAGAACATGTGACTAAAAGTACCCTGCCGGAAGCTAGGTCCTAAAAGAGTAGGTCCATTCACAATCTTAAAGAAGATTGGATCTTCAGCCTACCAACTGGACTGCCCTCCCTCCTTCCGCATCTTCAGCACATTCCATGAATGCCTATTAATTAAGTATGAAGGCCCCCCTGTATCTACTCCTGACCTCATAATGGTGGATGGACAACTGGAATATGAACTGGAATCAATAATTTCACCCAAACTATCTCGCAAGCGCAGCACTACGTAGTAGCTTGGAAGGGATACCCAGCCTCAGAAAACTGTTGGACTCCCCATCGCAACCTCACTCACGCCCAAGAAATGCTTCAGGGATTCCACAATAACAATCCCCAAGCAGTAGGTCTGGTAAAGGCCACCCTAGCTGCCATGAAACCCCCTCCTGCCCACAAGAACTATGCATTGGCAGCACTCCCAGGAGGCGGGAAGTCCCCGTTACCAAAGAAGGAGAGTAATGTCATGGCCATAGTTTTCCTGGGTGTGGCTTGGCCAAAGCGCCGCCACCCAGGAAACCTGGCCCAAAGCCCTGCCCGCTTGCGGCAATCATAGATTTAAATCTAACAATCAATTGCAAGTGGGTGGTGGCACAGGAAATTGGGTCCAAGTGGGGCTTGGATGTCTCACGCCCAATTTTCTCTTCTATGACCTGCTGGTCAACAAATCCTGACCTCAAAGGAGGTCAGATAACAGCTTACAGAACCACTATTGGTGGTATCTGTAAGCTGTCTAAATATTGTATTCAAGGAGGCCACCTCATCAAGATGTACCCAAAGGCTTTAAGTAACAATTGTCCCCACCAAACTACCTTAGTAGTTTGATATATTACTATCAATAAATATCTTGCTTTAATGATTCGCTTATTTAACTGTTTCCCAATCAGATTTGCAATAACCAGACTGCTAGATTCTGCTTTCTCACCTCTGCAATTTCCTGGTAATCTTCCACCTCCTGCTGAAATGATTCCTGAACCCCGCAAAATTGAATGTGAGCCTATCTATGCTGCTGATTCCTTGATATTGAGCCAAATTAAGGACTTCCTGATGTCCCTGTGCATAATCTTCTGCTGCACCTTTCCTTATTCACTCTTCAAGGGTTATCATTTACAAATAAACACTCACCATCTCCTCCTAATTGGTAATACCATCCTAATTTGGGTGTACATTCCCCATTTGATTGATTACAATGAGCTCTCTCTACTTTACCCTGACATCTTCTGCGTCTTGCAGGCTGATTGGCTAGAGGTAGGGTGTCTGTCTTGGGAACCATAAAGTGCCATCTGATTGGCTGTTTCTGGATTCTGGGGTGATCCCTTGGCTCAATTAGCCAACTCCAGATGCCAGTTTTGATACATGATTTGAGTTAGCGGCTTCCTGTGTGTGATGGGCAAACAGGGCCATATTTGAGGACGCGGGAGAAAGAACACACTCCTGGGTAGTGCTTGGGGAGGGGCCTGCAGGTTGGGAGTGACCATAGACAGAGGCTTCACTATGGGAAGACCCAGGGTAGCCCTGCATAATTTTGTCAAGGCCAGGGGAAAGCTGGTTTATTTGGTTGTTATTAAAAGAAGGCATAATAAATTTTTATTAAAAAATAAACTAAAAAAGAGAAGTGTATATTTTAATCAATTTTATTGTTAAGTTGGTGAATAGTAGGATCTAAATTTTAGCTGGCCTAAAATGAAATTGGATGATTTTTGAGAATGCCTATGATTCCTAAAAGAATTAGCACAGATCCACTTGAGATCCTTTGACATCCTGTTTGAGATGGCCATAAATTATATTTATAAAAATTCATCTAATTTTTGATATGAAATTTGGTTCTTGGGGTTGACAATCCTGAAACTTCAGATTTGTTAAGTTTTACATGATGTCTATGATCCATTAGACTTGCAGGAGATACCAAACTGTACATCAGAATCCCACATGTCTGATCCATGTATCCTGCATTTTCCTGATGGGGTTTGTCTTTAGTTGGTTGAGAGATCTGCAGTAGGAATCTGGAACTTACAAATTCAAATAGATCAAGGAATGTTGAATGGGATGTTGATCTTATCAGATATTTTATGTTCCGCTCAGCTGCGCTGCCCGCAAATGTGATTTGAAGTTTGGACCAAGGGTTTGACAATCCCGCATCTTTACGTTTAGGTTCTGAATTTGCAGTGATGGATCCCATTTTTTAATCTCGCTCGTTTCCACGCGATGGGATAGGCTTGAAACTTTGCCCAATGGCAGGACCTGGTGGGTAGGGTTTGATAAGTCGGTTTCTAAGCCAATCAAAAGAAACGGTACAGGAAGTGTTTAACATCGAGGTTTGCTAAGCAGTTTGCCGTTAATTTGACGGGAAATGGGGTGGTGGAAACTTCTTCCTGCCCCCAAAAAGAACAACCCATGGGAGGGAGTGGTGTAGCTGATGGGGAGGATTTATATCCTGATTGTTTAAACCTATCGGTTGGCAAGGATTTTTTTGCCTCAGACTGACATGTAGCCCATAAAAAGGGTTCAATCTCTTTATACGGTAGGGAGTAAGGAAAAGAAATGGATATATTTTAATGTGTCAGAGGGGTTTACGCAAATGTGATCCATCTTTGCTAGGTTGCTCAGATGAACAATTGATGGGGTGTGCTCCTGCAAGGGATTGTTGGAAATAAGGCTGTTGATATTGGGATGATTTTGGGGGATACATGATTAAAGTAGAGTTTATGAGGGATTTAATGGGCTTTTAGATGTTCAATTTGATTTATAGGTGTTGAGTGAGGTGGGGATGGAGTTTGGGTAGTTGAAGAGGTTGGTGGGGTCGTAGATGGCTTTGACTTTGACGAGGCGGTGTTTGTTGAAGCCGTAGAAGCGCAAGAGGGGCTGGGTGAGGTTGCTGTTCATGAAGTTGGAGTAGACGTAGAAGCCCATCGTGCTCAGGATTGGGGTGAGCTGGGAAAGCCACTGGGTTCCTTCCTGTTGCTGGTGGGGGTTGATGGCATGGATGGAGGCGGAGATGGAGTAAAGGATGGTTTGGCGGTGGGGATAGGCGGTGGCATGGGAAGGTATATCGTTGATTTTGCCGCCGTGGAGATCAATTAGGATGTAGCCACCTTCAGGAAGCGTGGTGAGATTGTTGAGGCGAGGGTTGCGGTTGGTGACGAGGATGGATGTGGATTTGAAGTAGGAGATGCCGTTTGATTGGCGGGTGATCTCGTTGAAGTTGGGGGTGTTTGGAGGAGATAGGTTAATCAGCATGTCCATGTAACTTGACTGGAGGACGGGTGCCTGGTTGACTGGTTCGGGGAACTTGGATGTTACTGCGTGGGATAATAGAAGTCCTTTGATGGGGTCGTGATGCTGGACAGCAGCATTGACAAGGACACCTCTTCTGTTGGCAGAAATAAATGCAGTGATGCTGCGATGAGGGTTGCTTAAAGCCCACCGATGCCAGATGCGTAGAACATTCGCAAACTGGTTGAATGGGTACTTCAAAGTAATGGAATGAACAATGCTGGGAGGGCGGATGGTTTGTATTCTAAATTGAGTGACGATGCCAAAGTTGCCTCCCCCTGCCCCACGCAGAGCAAAGAAGAGGTCGGGGTGGGAATTCGCATTCACAACTAGGATTTCACCGCTTGCATCCACCATTTGCATCTCAACAATGTGGTCACAAAGCATTCCATCTTTGCGAGAAGAATACCCATACCCACCTCCAAGCGCAAACCCTGCCAACCCAATCATCTGGCATCTGGGCGAGGGGATCGAGTAGTTGCCTTGTTGCCACAGCCAGTGGTTGACATGCCCCATGAGAAGACCAGGTCCAAGTGTCACAATCCCAGTCTCCTTGTCGAGGGCTGTACTGTTCATCTCTCCAAGATCAATCACGACATGTGAGTTGCTGATGATGGAGTACTTTTCAAATGAGTGGCCTCCTGCCCGTGCAACGATAGGGACGCCTGTTTCCGAGGAGCATCTGACGGCAGCTTGGATGTGGGTTGCTGCCGAAGCACGAAGGTAGGCCAGAGGCTTCAAAGGGTTGCGACTGATCCACTGGAAGTTGAGTGCAGCGTAAGTAGAGTGGTTTGGTTGGACAACTCTTGCTGAGGGGATGCCATTGTCGAGGAGACATCGGAAGATGGCAGTGCTATTTGCAAGTGTTGCTAGCTGGTTAAGCATATCGATTGTTTAAATCAAGATATGGTTACTTAAGTAGATATCAACTAAGGTGCAAGTGTTTATTTCCGTGGCCTTGAATCCACAGAAACTGTGCGGTAGAGCATTTTCCGCTAGTCCCATTGAGGGTTCAAAAATATTTGCATCTTCAATCTACTTTAAGCCTTGTTAAATCTTATTGGCCCAAGTTACTAAGCGATCCATTTGGGTTGAAGTTGTGAATAGGCTTGCAAAATTAAAACGTCGTCATTGGCTTAAGGGCTACTCTAACTTCACCTTGTGGAATCTAAAGACGTGTTATAACAACCTTGGTTTTGATTCTAGACTTCAATTAAAATACAAACACTTTAATCCACAAGCAGTACATTGTTTATATCGGAACCCCAGCTAACTTGCGGCTGTGTCAAGTCTAGAATCCAGCCAGAAGTCCATTGGAAAATATCGCCTTTTATACCAATCCCCGTTCCAACCCACTTAAGATTCTCTACCGTTGAACCTAAACCTCAACCGCTCTTGGAATTTAAAATGCAATTTATTCCTCTTCAAGAAAGTTGGATTGAGGTAAATTTACGGCTCAAGCCCTAAACCATGAACCACACTTGAACACTTTGATTTAACCTGTTATTCCACTAAGCAAGCACTTAATCGGCTATAAACCGAACTCATCGCTTGCATCAAACACTGATCGCTACCTCCTCACCTGCCTAGAATGAAAATCAACCACAATCAAAGTCTATTTCAAACCGGTGCAAGGTTGCTTCAACAATCACGTACTGGTCACCAGACTGTCAAAAGCAAGCAAGCCATCTACATTATTCATGATTTCCTCTATTAGGCAGTCTGCCTGAATCCAACCCCAAGCCCCTTGCTTGGAACATGCTTTTTAAAAGGTTTATTTATCAATGAAAATAACTCTTATTATGCTGCATATATTATTTTTATCAGAGATGGGACAATGAAAGGAAAGGTGTGCCAGGCAGGCTTCTAAAAGGGCAAAGCTGTGCCCTACCCTTTTACGGATCCCACTAGCATATATCTTTTGTGCCCTAGCTGAAGCAAAAATTTAGTTTAGCAAGACCCTTTTTCCAAAATTTTATTTACCCTAGCTTTTGAAAGACCTATTTAACATTTCTCATGGTGTATAGCCTTTTTTCAAATGGAAAGTAATATCTATAGCTAAATCTGCAATCTCTCCAGAGAAACGTGTTCAGAGGCTTTGCAAATTGGCTGGATTAAATTATTTGAAGTATCTTTTTATAAATCTGTGATGGAATGATTCATACTGTCACAGGTTGGGAGGTTAAACCAGTTTGGCTACCACCAACCTAGTTCAACATGCATACATTGCCTGATCTGGTACCAGGTCAATCCCCCAACCGTTTTCCCACCTTAGTATTAAACTGATCTCTACCTGACTCATCCATCTACCTGCTCATCCCTGATCTGAGTCCTGTTACCTGATACCAACCACTTATCCCAGTTAGGTCCCTGCCACAATATCTCTGGCTATAAAAGCCTAATTCATCAAAAAAAACTATTCTTCCCCAAATCACTCTTCAAAGCTTCCACCAGAGTTGCCTACTCATCACTGGTAGCAGCTACAGTTTTTGCCTCCACCCAATGGAACACAGGACGGATGATCAAAACCACCCACCTTTGCCCAATTACTTAACCAAGCCACATCCCAGGACGCCTGGTAGGCATACTTCTAAGCCCACAACATCGATAAAGATATTCCAAATGGAGCTATCGTATTCCAAGGCCAGGTGTTGAGCAACTTGGGTTGTTGCTGGTATGTTCAAAGCTACAGATAGATGCTAGCCTTGCTGATGTACTCTACCCAATCCTATGCAAGGGCACTACAGACTGCAATAGAGAAGAGCTTTGAAGATGATTCCGTTTATTGGGACCAGAGTACAATCTAGCCAGCAGCTGCAATCTATCCAGGTGAAACCTCAAGACTTGCTTTTATCCTTTCCAGGGTCTGTATCATTATATACTGCAACAGCCCTTGTTCTTGTCCTTTCAGACTGTTCTCGGTGGCCACCTTTGCAATAGGTCCATCTTTGCTGGCTGCACCTAGCCTGATTGGCTGTCCTTGGCACATGTGCTGCTACTGGCCTTAGCAGGCGTACATGGCACTTTGGCTACAGCCTACGTTCTCCTTGAGCTAGCCTACTGGCAGTTATTGATTGGCTGTATCCTTATGTGCCTATTATTGCACTAGGAAACTACGCCGTATTTGGTTGCCGCTTAGAACAGTCCCTGTTCTGTCCTCCTACATTGGACGGTAGAGTTCCAGCATTCCATTTCCAGGGCTTAATCAGGGATCCTTTTCTGGCTGGCCAGCCAACTTCTTATTAATTCAGCAGTTGGAATTGGAGATTATACGCCGCATCATAGCAGACTCTATCTGATATTGACCCATGGAGTATCCGCCATGCAATGCTGACCCAAACCAATAGGGAACCAATTTTACGCCATGTAATGCTGATCCAAGCTTGGTATTTCCTGGTCACTTGCACATCACTTGTTTGATATCATCATATACCCCCATCAGGAAGGGTGGGACTGAGTTAATACAACTTCCGGTAGGATGGAATATAGGATATGCAATTGATGATTTCAGGATAGCACCATGTAATCAATGATGATCACTTATTGGTGATTCTTTATACGGCATATAATTGATTTATTATTTTATAATAACCCAGTGATTCTACGGCCTATAATTGTTGCATGTGTTATAATAAACTCACAATAACGCGACATATAAATGCCATATCAATTATAACAAACCAATGGTTACACGGCGTGTAACCAATAAAGATCTGTGTGTGATATTAGCCTGATCATTTGTGGTCAATCAGCCTGATATGCAATTGATGATTTCAGGATAGCACCATGTAATCAATGATGATCACTTATTGGTGATTCTTTATACAGCATATAATTGATTTATTATTTTATAATAACCCAGTGATTCTACGGCCTATAATTGTTGCATGTGTTATAATAAACTCACAATAACGCGACATATAAATGCCATATCAATTATAACAAACCAATGGTTACACGGCGTGTAACCAATAAAGATCTGTGTGTGATATTAGCCTGATCATTTGTGGTCAATCAGCCTGATATCACATCAGGATATCCACCAACCATGCATCAAAGCCAACCAGTGCTTCTGTTACCTCCAGCCCCAACAGACAACCTGACGCCTATCACAGAAAAAACCCCAAGCACAAGTATGTTGGTATCAAAACTCCTTTGGCAAAAGCAGCAAGAACCTCACCAGCTGGCTCAACCGCTTGGCAGTCAAAACTATGGGATAGCACCATCCCACCCAGAAATGAGTCCAGGAAGCCAACAACCACCCCTGCCCGGCTGAGCCAACTGTTTTGCCACTGAGCCAGCTCTTGCATGGATGACCAGCTTGCCAGCTAGCAGGAGCTCAAAGCTGGTATCTCCCATAGCTTCTGGGCAACGGATTGACTCCATGGTATGGCCGTCCAACTGGGGACCCCCCTGAGGAGGCCATCATCACAGCTGAAGCTGATGGATCAAGGGGATGTGAAGAAAGATCCATAGCCCAGCACAACCAGGCACTCTTGTGCTACATCCAGCAACAGGATGGAACCCTCAGTGGCACCCCAGGTTTACCCAAAGCAGACCCCTCCATGCCTGCCCTTGTTGCAGGAGCCAACCCTGTAGAAAGCCATGCAGACATGGGATATGCAACATGCAATGGCAATCCCCCCAACTCTGATGGTAGGGATAAGACAGATGGTCAGACATCAGGACACAGACATACTGGCTGTAATTGCAGTAACAGAAATGATGGTGGAAAAGGAACCAGAGCACCAACCCCCCTCCCAAGAAGGAGTCACTGCCCAAAAGTGAACCATGCTGGAGCAACATCCTGGTATAGATCTGGCCTTGCATCCATGAACCTGAAAGGCCTTGGCACCAAGGAGCATGGCAGGAGGAGGGGACCAGGCCTAAGTGCCCATGTATCCCTTTGACCTGACAACAAGGCCCGTTTTAAAACAATCTTTGGTGTAGGCATCCCCTGCCTCCCAAAAACCAGGATCCTTACCTGCCTAAAAGTAAATAACCGCTCACAATGTTTATTCTATCCATGCCCCTACAGATCTAATCATACAGGACTGTATCTGACGTGAGTGCTAGCCCACTGGGGTGAAAAAACTGTTTTTATCCAGATACTAAATACCAGATACCAAACCTAACCTCAAATACACCAGAGTGGCAGGCAAAACATGGATGCTATTCTAAGGCAAACCAGCTCCAGTCAAGGGTGATATCTGAGGCATACAAACATTCATAGAAGGGCTTTTCATGACCCACACAAGCAAAAGCATGGTCTCTGGAACAAGCTGGCTCTCCCAAGTAGACCCAAGTTCTTTTGGAAAAAAAGAACCAGTACTGTCAAAAAATGGAGCCGGCTTTAAAATCCTCAAATGACCTGATGGTCTGTTCCTAAGAGATAGGGTAATTTTCAATCAACCAACCAACCAAGATGGTGTTGCAACTGAATCAATGAGGATTTAGTATTTGGAATTGGGGAAGACAACAGTCCAATAGAAAGGACAGAATAATAAGAATAAGGGATCATTTATTAAGGAATATAGTGATTGATATACCATATGGGGAAAGCCACAAGACCATAAGGGGGTGGCATAGTGGGAAGTTCCATGTAAGGGTTGAAGCTGAGGAATAACTTGTGGCAGGACCAGCAAGTTGAATTGGTAGTGCTCCTAATTAGGATGAAGTACCCGCCATTTGATATTGCCATCAGATTAATCCGTGCTGTTAGATACGTTAGCAGGCAAGTCTGGAAACTTGGTTGCAACACCCCCCTGACCCCTGCTTGTTGTCAGACACCAAGACCGGAGTCTGCAGAAGGTCTGCACAAACAGCCTTTGTGTGGGGATGGCGCAGCAGGGGCGCAAGCAATTGTGGTGAAGCCTCTTGGTATTCCCTTGGGCATCTTTGAGTTGGTAGGTATGATTGTCATAGACAGCGGCTATCTTGAAGGGCCCTAGGTGGTTGGGCACCAACTTGGCAGAATTGGGGTTGAGGATGTAGACGGGGTCACCTACGGCGTACCTGGCTTTGAGGTGCTTTATCCCTCCTTCAATTTGCTTGTGTTTAATTTCCTGGGCTTTGGCACGCCATTGATCCAGGGATAGGGTTATTACCAGGGGAGGCTTTTTGGGAACTCCGGACCGTAGCTTTCCCTGTTCAACTCCTGTCAGACTGTCAGGTGTCCCAAAGGCAGGGTGCTGGGGCTGAACCCCGTTCCCCTGTTGACTCTTGATTGTAGGATAAGTAGAGCGGTAGGCAGGTGTTCAGTCCATGAAGTGTTGGGGTGCTCTTGTGAGAGCTTGGCAATCAGTTGCACCAGTGAGCCATTTAATTGTTCTATGCGCCCATTGGCATGTGGATGGTAGGGGGTCATAACTATACATTGGAGTGTGTTATTGGAGCAGTATGCCTTCATGACATGTCCAACAAGCTCGGAGCCACCATCTGTGATGAGACATTTGGGTCGCCCAAAGCGGGCCACAATTTCTTTGCCAATGAAGCAGGTGATGGTGGTTACGGTGTGGTTAGTTGCCGCCCAGGCCACTGACCAGCAAATGAAGTAGTCAATGGCAGTGATAATGTACTTCTTCCCTAGTCTGTCTTTAGGGAGTGGTCCCACAATTTCAAGAGCCCACTGTTTGAAGGGTTCCATGGCCTTGATGGGCAGGACAGACTTGGGGAGTGCAGGCTTGGATATATTCTTTTTGCACAACTTGCACGTTTTGAGGAGATCCAAGATGTCTTGATGCATTTGCGGCCACCAAACCTTCCGTTTCATGATCTCAAAAAGGTTACGCCCTCTGATGTGACCCAGGGTTTGGTGGTAGTGCAATATTGTGTCACCTTGTTGTGTGGTGGAGATGTAAGGCATCTTCTCACCTGTCTCTGCACAATGGCAGACGTTGCCAGCATTGGTGGTGAACTGACTTTTTTGTCCTTCAACTTGGAGATGGTTACCAAGTTAAGGCCTTTGTAGCAAGTTGCCTCAGGGCAGAGGTAGAGCATGGGCCAATCCAGGTCCAAACCATTGTCCCCAGTGATGGACGCTACATAGAGCCGTGAAAGAGAGTCAGCTGTGACAAGTTCCTTTCCAGGCTTGTACTCAATGCGCAACTGGTAAGGGGATAGACGCTCACCCCTGCCTGCTTAGCGGCATGTCAAGTGGGACAGCGTGTTAAAGTACTGGAGCAATGTGTGGTCCGTCAGAACGCGGGGTGGAAAGGTGGCCCCCTCCAGGTAACAATGCCACTTCTCAACACAGTGCACAATTGCTGCCAACTCTTTATCATGAATGGGATAGTGTTGTTCCAAGTTGATAAGTTTCCTGGACTCATATGCCACGGGGAGGAAGACACTGTTGTCAGTTTCCACCCTTAGCACACCCTCTATGGCCCTGTCAGAGGCATTGGTCTCAAGTTTGTACTGGTGGTTTCAATTGGGGAACTGCAGTACTGGTGCTGTTGTGAGCCTTTGCTTCAACATCTCAAAGGCTCAATTTCTGACGGGGGTCCAATGGAAGCGCTGTTTGGTGTTGAGGAGCTAAGTGAGAGGTGAAATTAGTTCCCTGCAATTGGGAATGAATTTGAGCATGTAGGCAACCATGCCCAAGAATGTCCGCACCTGGCCCATATCAGTGGGGGGCAGCATGCTAGTGATTGCCTTGATTTTGGCAGGGTTGGGCTTTATCCCTTGGGCGGAGATGGTGTGCCCAAGGAATAGCAGCTCTGACTTGAGAAACTCGTATTTGGAGGGTTTGGCTTTTAGCTGGTTTTTCCAAAGGGTGTCAAGGACAGCACAGAGGTGTTGGAGGTGCATGGTTTGATCTTGACTGAAGACAATAATGTTGTCAAGATACACAACCACATATTTTCCAATCAGTTCCTCAAATGCTTTGTTAATCAACATGGCAAAGGTGGAAGGAGTGTTGATCATTCTGAAGTTCATGACCTGACACTCAAAAAACCCATAGTGCGTGCGGAAGGAAGTTTTTGCTTCATCCCCTGGTGCAATGCGGACCTGGTTGTACCCCGCAGTGAGATCAATCTTGCTAAAGACCTTCACACCTGTGAGTGTATCAAACAGGTTGTCAATCAGCAGCAGGGGGTACTTATTCTTTACTGTCACCTCATTTAGGGTGTGGTAGTCTGTGACCAGGCAAAGAGACCCATCCTTCTTGGCTACAAAGAAGACAGCCGCCCTGTATGGAGAGAGCAAGGGGCAAATGAAGCCCTTATCAAGCGCGTCCACAAGGTGCTGGGGGAGGGTCTCATCTTCCTTTGGTGTAAGACAATATAATGGTTGTACTTTAGGTAGCGGCCCTCAAATTTGTACAGCGTGCTGAATCTCACGGGGAGGAGGTAGTTGTTCAAGTGTCTCACTGAAAACATCCTTGTACTCCTCAAGGAGTGCAACAAGCGCTGGTGGGGGCAAAGTGGTCAAGGGAGGGACCGCAGATGGTTCAGTGTGGATAACTTTGACTGAACATTGATTGAAGTCTAGTTTCCCCCTTGAAGTTGTACAAGCCTGTTTCTGTTATCCTAACAAACATGGTATTGTGGAGTAACTTGCTCATCTCAACAGGATAAATCTGGAAGCTCACCCCATTTCTATTAAGGGTGATAACAGATGTATCCCAGTTGATGTAGGGACAGTTGTGCCAGAGCCAGTGGAGACCAGCAATTATGTTGTGGCTGAGCCCTGCCATGATTGGCCCAGAGAGCTTAACCTGGGTGTTCTCCATCCTCACAGAGAAGGGTACCATCTCATGGGTTATTGCAACTCTACAGGAGTCAGCCACTTGTACTACCTTAAATCTGCTAGGCACTTGGTCTAATTGTTGCAAGTCAGCAAACCCCTGGTCAACCATAGTGTGGTTGGCCCCAGTATCTACCAGTAATTTGTGGGTGTTCCCACAGAAACGGAAGGGATAGGCTAAGTGGGTTACTTTATTTAGAGAGTGACTTGCTTGTAGTACGGTGTTGTCACTGTGGACTTGGAAGACATCCAGGGTTTTGACTTCATGGATGTTGTAGTCACAGGGGTTTTTTGCAAGCAGTGATTGAGAGGATGTGTCAGTGGGGTTGTAGAACCTCCTGTCTCTACAACCCCCAGGCTTTTCCCTGATCCTCAATCTGCGCTAGCTGGAGCTCCCCTTGTGGGGGGTGTTTAGTCCCATTATCCTGCTGATGGGGCTGGCGGCGGCCCACTTGGTTGTGGCCACTGCCAGGTGTTGTACGTGGTTGGGATGGAGTGTCGCTGGTACGGCAGAAGCCCATTGAGTCCTGGTTGTTAGCCTCCACAATGGCCTTGCCTGGTTCTTTGGAAAGGTTATTCTGTCAAAGAGAGTTCTTGGGAGCCTTTTTCCAACCTTGCCAACTGTCCTGAGGTCCTCATTCCTTATATCCAAGCACATCCTGAGCTTGAATTTGGAGGGGGTAATGTCATGCCCTGCCCCAAAGGGCAGGCTTTTTAGAATTTCACTTATATTTTGGTTTTCTTTAATCTTTCTTTTATTATATTAATATTGAAAATTTAAATTAAATTGTTAATAATTAATTATTCTAAGTCAGTTACCTTATTTTTTACGTCAATTTGAATTTGAATTGTTGTTGTCTTCTCCTCTCATTTTGGCTATTCTATTAGCTTAATATTTTCTACTTGAATTTAGAAAATTTTAATTCTTGCTTACCTTTTAAAACTCCTGTTTACGTTGTAACTGCTCCCCCCAGCTTCACGTTGCTGATATACGTTCACACTGGGCTTCTGTTTCCCCTTCTCCTCCAGGTTCATTTCCAAACTTTCTTAATTGCTACTGTTCTTGGCTGCTTTCTCCCTGACCATTGATTCCCAACTGAAAAGGCTTTTTCTATAAATAAAGAGCTTTTAAAAAGTAGGCTTTAAGCCAAAATTCTAAGTGATTTCCACCCTTTAATCTTTACCAATTTTAAACTTCAGATCTTAAATTTTAGGAATTTATATTTTTTATTTTATTAATTCTAAAGTTCCTTCTGTTTTTTAAATAAATGGAAGCTTTAAAACAACAATCCTTAGGCTTGTTTTATCCATTATTTTCCCTCAAGGAATCTTTTAATAGTTATATGTACCAGTTTGCTGATAGAGAGTATCCCAATATCAACATTCCCTTAGTTACTAATTGTTCACTATTAAATACCTTTTTTATCTTCTTTGCTTAGGGTTTTTAAGCTCTATCACTCCTTTTATAACCCAGTATAAATTCTTAGAAGAATTTTGTAATATTATATTACAGACAGTTCCTATCTTTTTATACCTTTTGAATCTTAACCCTATTGCTTTACACAATTTTAGTTTATAACCTTGCATCATTATGGGCAAGACCTTACAAGAGTTGAGTTGTCCAGGATCATAGTGGTAGTCATGACCTAGCCCTTCTGGTGAAGGCCCAAAGAATTCTGGCCCCTGTTGATATCCCCCAATTCCAAGGCAAGCTGTAAGCATAGCTGTAAAGATGAGGTGATTCATCTTTCTTGGATTGGAGGTTGTAGGCTGGGGCAAACTAACTAAGAGTTGACTTGGAGGTTGAGAGTTGAATTTAGCTTTATTGAGGGTATTAAACTAAATAATAGCACAAGCTATTAATGAAGAGGGATTCTTTATTTATAGTGCTTCCCCCTGTGCAAAGATTTGCAATTGGGAGTGAAAAGCAGGAGATGGGGAATTTCAAAAGCTTGGAAGATGGGAATGGCAGTTGGGACTTGGGAAGATGGCCAAACTCTTGTTCTTCTGTTATCTGTGGCTGGTTTGGAAGTTCTTGAGATGAGTCAATAATCTTGAGTTGTCCTAGTGCTAGGTGAGGGATGGGAGCCAAATTGCTCTTGTGATCTATTTTGGTTTCAGGAATATTGACCTGGTTGGAGTTTGGCTCTGACCATGTGGCCTGGGCCTCAGATTCCCATTGGTTGGTGTTAGACTTATTTTTAAATTTTGAATTCTTAATTTTTCCTTCTTCTGAAGGGGTTGCTTTGTTCTGGAATTTTGGCCTTGCAGCCAGGGACTTTTCTGATTGGCTGTAGTAGATGTGGCCTTCTGATTAGTTGGGGAGTGGGGACTGGGACCTGGGTGGGTGACTGGCAGTCATATGGGACCTGGGGGCAAGCGGGTGGGCAGGAGGCTGGCAGCTGACCCACTGGTAACTGGCTGGGCAAGCGGGTGGCTGGCAGGGGCCTGGCTGGCTGGTGGGCGGTGGGTGTTGGCAGGTAAGCAGGGCCAGTGGGAGACCTGCTGGCAGCTGGCTGGGGGGTTGGCAGAGGGTGCTGGTGGGTGTGACAGGCACCTGTCTAGATGATAAATTGATCTGGTGTTGATCAAGTTCCCTATTGGCTTCTATTTTATTTTTATTTTCCCCAATTAAAGGGGGGAAATCTTGATTAAATTGGGAATCTTTGACAGGCAAATCCTCTATTTCCCCCCCAGCATTGCACCCCAGTAAAGATCTGGTTTATGTCAGGAATATTCCTGACACTAGGTCACTTCAAGGACAACAAGTTATACCTCACATTGAAGGAAATAGTATAGTGATCAAGCTTAAAGGAAGACATCACAGATGTCCTAAAGAAGTACACAGCATGTGAAGATTACTCCAGCATCAAAGCACCACAAAAAACAGTAAACCCACTACCTGAACCTGAACCATTCAAAGTTTATGGCTTGAAAATATTTTTTGTCATTCCCAGAAGCTAAAACAGGACTTGGTCTCTTAATTTGGCAATTGCTTTGCAACTTGCAAGCCAATTTACTGGGCAGCTAAAAAACTCAGAGCAGAAACAGTCAACTGCTTCATCAACAAGGAAATAATAGCTGACTATGGGACTCCAGACTACATTGTCACTGATGGAGCAAAATAACTAAAAGGACAATAAATGAACAATAACCTACAAGCCAAAAGCATCAAACACTCTACAACCTTGACATACAAGCCATAAGCCAATGGTAGAGGAGAACACCTAAATAGAGACCTCATAAGAACACTTGAGAAAGCAATGGATGGGAAATTAAAAGACATGTGGTTGATATGTGAAAATCATGCTATGCTAGTATCTCAAGTGTGAGCCAACCAGGGGACTGCCCTCCACTATTTAAACTAATTTATGGATATAAACCAGAGATAGTCACCCGTAACAAACAACCATACATCAAGATCCCCCAGGGAAACCACCTACAATCAAGCAAGCTCTGGCATTACAACATATACATCCCAATGCAAAATTTCTGAGATCAAGAGACTCAAGGCACAGAAGGTTTCCTTAAACAAGGATCCAAGTCTGCTTAATCCACCTGTTTTTGTCCGGGTAGAGAGCTGAAAAAACCAAAATCAGTGAAGACAGGTCCAGGAAGAATCATCAAATACATACTAGAAAGAAGTATGTACCTAGCCAAAATTCAAGGAGCCTATAAGCTACTCACCAATAAATACTATTGATCACACCTCCGCCTCAGCAAAAGGGAACACTCCAGTTGGCTAGTATCCACTGCATACCAACTTCAGAAACATAAGGCCCCCACTTATGTACTAGAATGATTTCTTAAAGGAGGGGTGTGTCAAAGGTTGGGATGTTAGACCAGTTCAGCTCTCTCCAACCTAGTTTACATCCATACATTGTACAATCCGGTACCAAAATGATTCCCCAGCCATTCACCTGCTTTGGTATAAACCCAATATTCACTAGGTCTGCCCATATAACCATTCATCCCTGATCTAAGTCCTGACATCTGATCCCAGCTGCTTATCCCAGCTAGGCTTTTGCCACAATATTCATGGCTATAAAAGCCATACTCATCATAATAAAATTGTTCTTCTCCAAAGCTTTCCCAAAAGAAGCCTACTTGTCACTATCCATCTCTGTGGGGAGCCCAGTCAAGGTATGGGCCTTGGACATTGTTAAACCCATGCCAGAGAAGCTCATAACAAAATTTACATTATCACTGGGGTAGAGCATGTAACAAGATGAACATCAGTATGAAAAAACCCAAACATCAGGCAGGCAAGAACCTAAGATGTTCTATTGATAAGTGGATGATGGATAAATTTGGCACTCCAGAGCTAGTGATCACCAATAGAGGCACAGAGCACATGTCAGAAAAGACCAACATGGACTTAGTCAAGCAAGATATTGAGCACAGCCTGCCCACCCCATACCAAACTCAAGCTAACAGGGGGTCATGAGATTTATGATGGGTCCCAAGCCCAAGTGTGTGCTAAGCTATCAACCACTAAGCGGACTAACCATCTCCCAACAGCTCTGATGGGGTAGGAATTACGTTGGAGCGCAGCAACCAGGTACAGACTCTGTGGGATAGTCTTTAAAAAATCTGAAGTCAAGACCCCCAACAATGTTCCCAGGCTGGGGTTGCCAAACAAGGCACCCCACATGATGATCCAAAGATGCTTTCCATCCAATCAACATATCCAGAGAGAGAAGCTAAGCACATCAAAACTGTGGAGCAAACTCTCCTACAGCAGTTTGAGGTCAGAGAAGGAGTATGAGTATTGACCCCTGACTGATCTAGACTCTAACCTGAGAAGGTGAGACTCATCTTCATCTTACATGCCTACCCTAATCACACCTAATTGGTACAAGACCTTGGGAAAAGATGCAAGGATAAGGCTATGCCTTATAACTGATTAATATTGTTCTAGGATAGTATCTGTTAATACAAAAGTGTCATAACAGCCTTATGCAACAGCTGAAGAGTACAGAGACAGGCCCCTGAAAACCTACCTCTTGACATACTGGATAATGAGGACCCTAAAGGGGCCAAAAAGGAGGTGTTGCAATGAAATGATTCTAACAGATTATATTACTATTCTTCCCTAGATTGACTTGTCCTGCTGCCTAATTCAGGCAACTACTCATACATGCACCCAGATGTAACCTTATGGATCACCAAAGCTGGTGATCCATATATACTGTTCAAATAGGATTGGTTACATGTGATTGAAGATTGACCCTGAGAAATCTCCTTTCCAGATACCAACCTGGATTGCCTTGTACTGGGTATAAAACCAATTTCTCTTTTTTAATCAATCCTGTTGTAAACTAGTCTCTTTTTCTTTCCCTTTCAGTAACTGAGGCTTTTGGCACAGTTATGATACAGTAGTTTTAAAAGCTATGGCGACAACCAAAAATACCTCAGATTTAAACAAAATGATTTTAGATTTGAACAAAATCCAAGTTGTGCAAGATTCAAGACTCAATTAATTTATAAAATTTCAGTTAATAAATGAACTTTCAAACAAAAAACAAAGTTTCATTGGCCCATTATACAAAATTATATCAAACATCAAGCAGTGTAGTTAAAACCACAAACAAAATGAACTGACTCAACAAGTGAAATGGATGGATGCTGTTCTGGAGTATATTATAATCCAATCAGGATTCATATGAGGCACCAACAGAAGGACTAAAATGAAATGAAATTTGAGCAATATAGAAGCAAGATTCCACAAGCATAAAACAAAATGAACTCACACAAGATATGTAGTATGAGCAACCTAAAATAGAAAATAACAGTTTAACAGCCAATCAACAGCTATCCAATTTAGGAACAGAGTCATTTTATTCATTTTCATGACTCCAGATTTGTATGGAATGGTTTGAGAACCTTCCAAATATAGATTCAAGATTACAATAAAAATAAATCATTAAATTTTAAAATTTCTACTTTTAGTGATTTTATCCTAGGTTTTTTAAAATGGTTTTTACTAGCAACATTTTTAATGGCGCCAGAAGCCAAGCCAGCTTCAATGAAGGTGAGGCTCAGGGCGTGGAGGCACCTGTTTATACCCAATTCTTTGAGGCAGGTAACAAGGAAGCAACCTGTACCTGACCACCAACCCCTATTGCATTGACTTGTTCAGTAGTCACATAGTGTCTAGCTCTGCCCCTGCTCCTGCACCCACCCCCGCACAAGCTGCCTGTCAACCAACCAATAAGAATGGCAACCTTGATTTTGAACAACTTCCTGCCACCAGCCAACCTGTCCCCCTACAGCCAATCAGGCATCAGCTCCCCTGGACCAGCGCCCCAAGCAACAAATCATCACTGCCCAAATTCTTCAGGAAATTATGGCACTGAACCTGCAGGGTCTGTCCTGGGATCAAATTGCAACCCAATTGCAATTCACCCAAGCCACAATAATGCTAGAATTAAATAACTTAATGAATAAGGGGAATCTGATTGGTACAGCCAAGAAGCCCAAGAAGGCTCCCAAGTCACAAATACCTGAGGCATACCCAATCATGCTTGACCTCCTCCAGCGGGATCCCAAGCTTCCCTTGACCCAGGTCTGGAAGCAACTTGCTCACCATGGCATTTGGGTGTCTGAGTGCATGGTGCAGCTCTGGATGTATGGGAAGGTGGCATCAGTTTGTGTTCTGACCAATGTTGCTGGCAAACAATGGGATGGCGCTGAGGATTCCCTGTATGATCCCGTCATTGAATCCACCCTGGTCCAATGCCTGACTAGTCTAACTGATAATGTCATGTTCATCTCCTATTACAAGCTATCAATAGCTTTTGATGATTTTGGCAAGCAAGGAAGAGCCACCACTCAAAAAGGAAGGAAGAAGGTCAAGAAGAGAACGTTTATTGGTGCATTTCTGGCTGTTTCAGCCAAGGGTTTTTTCTACTATCAATAAAACCCAGATTTAATTGATGGCTACTCATAAAGCCACATCCTTGGTGGATTACTCAACTCCTGGGATGGCTCAAATTCCAAGTACCAGGTTTTCTTGAGCCACCAGATGAAGGGTAGCTCCACCGCCCTCAAGGCCATCCAGGGACGCAGGCACCAGGCCTCAGTCTACCCCACCAGCCATGCAGACATCCATCTGGCTGATGTTTTCTTCTTCAACATGGAATCCACATTACAGGAGCAATGACCTCAGACTTTTAATGACCTCTATCTTGGGGTCCTTGACCACAATTTTCTCTTTGGCTGCCAGATGGTGGCTGACTTGTTTGCACAAATGGTTTTCCATGTGAACATGGGCAACCAATCACGTAAGGATAAGCGCCTTCCACCTTGGGCCACTGCCACCTACCAGCCCATCAAGCCAATGACCAATGAGGAATACAACAAGTGTTATATGGCAGCCATCACGCAAAATCCTTCTGCCTCCACCCCCACCACCAACACCCCTCACCTGCAAGCCCAACCCACCCAATCCCAGACCCTTCAGGCCAGCACTGCCTCTATTTCTTCCTTCCTGCGCTATTCTGCCTCCTAGGCATCACTCTCCCCTGCCCCAATAAACCCCTGTCATCAAACATTTTCTATTTATATTATCTTTTTTGAATTTCAATTGACCACGTTCTCTTTGTTTATAGTTGGGTTTATTCTTTATGTTCAGCTTATTTCTATAAAATCATATATTTACTATTCCATGTATCTAGATCCAGAACACAGTTATTTTTAGCACTTAAACACAGCCCCTTGTGAAAATATTAACAATGATTTAGTGATCAGCTAAATTTGAATTAGAAAACTATAATATTAACTGTTTTTAGAAAAATTTGTTACTGATCCAAATTCAAAACCTTAATGATAAACTTTAAGCCAATCAGGAACCAATTAATAAAGTGATTGTTGTGACATAAAGGGTCATTCAATAATTCTTTGGTGCATGTGCGCTAATTAATATGATTGTCTGGATGCTTAGCCATTGTATGCCACAGCGGCAATGGCGTACAATGGCTAAACATCCAGCCAATCATATTAATTAGCGCACATGCACCAAAGAATTATTGAATGACCCTTTATGTCACAACAATCACTTTATTAATTGGCTCCTGATTGGCTTAAAGTTTATCATTAAGGTTTTGAATTTGGATCAGTAACAACTTTATCTAAAAACAGTTAACATTATAGTTTTCTGATTTAAATTTAGCTGATCACCAAATTGTTGTTAATATTTTCACAGGGGGCTATGTCAAGCGCCAAAAATAATATGGTAATCAAGGAAACAATGCCAACACAAAGCAAATAACACATATTGAGATGAGCGTAAAACATATACAAAATGGGTACAAAAATGGGATAATGTAGTAGATAGGAAAACAAAAAGAAATAACAAAGAGGCAACAGTATCAAAATAATACATAATTTATTGGGGCAAAAGCTATAAAAATGTATGAAAAGGTTAGTAAAGAATCAATGAGAGAATTAGAGAAGCTTCTGAAGAATATTGACTTGGCAATTGCCAAAACCAAATACATTGACCACAAGGTCAAAGCCAAAGTTAAGTCCGCTGTCCTCATTGGGGACAAAATTGACAAGGTGTTTGCAAAGGCACTAATGAAAAAAATTCTAGACACCTCTGAGAATACCATTGAGCGTCTTTTCAACATCCAGAAGACGGTGGCCAAGGTCCTGCAATTTAAGTCATACAATCTTTCAGCTCTGTCTGTCTGGGTTGACAACCCAGAGATGTATGAACATCTTAAACCCGCCAAGCGTGCCGGAGCAGAGGATACTGAATTGCCAGCGCAATTGCTTGCGCCAAGAATGGCCAAGCCTTCTGAAGCGGCCAGCAAGGAAGAAACATGTGAAGGTAACATAAAAAAATAAAATTAATAAAAATTTGCAAATACTTACCTGTTTTTTAGAGAACATAGACAGTGAACTCTGCTAAGTCCTGGTCCCCTTTGTCCCTGCCACATTCTACACCAACTACGCCACTCATGTGGCCAAGCAGCTATATCTATCACTCCTTGTCTTGCGGGAGCTGGAGGACCGCATCCACAGGTCCTTTCCTATGCCGCAGGAGGCATTGGCTGGGCTGAAACATGGTGAGGGGGCATCCAAGTGGGCAGTTAATGCCTACAAGGATGCCCAACTGGTCTGCCTGGACTCAGTTAACCTCAGTGGAGTTTACTGTGTAAACCCCATTGAGCTTGTTTGGCACGTCCTGGCAATACTCCCATTCAAGAATGTACCGGAGATGGGCCAAGTTCATGCAGCTGCTTGCTTCTGATTCCTGCTGGAGCATACCCTATCTTACCTTCTGGACAACTTTGGGCGCACAATGAGGAAATTGGCTGTTGCAGACGCAACAGCCGTCAAGAAAACTAAGATCCTCCTGGCAGACTTTGGGCTAGCCTGGAGTGCAGATGAGACAGGGCTCCCCTTGACAATGGATCTTACCTTTGCAAAGACCAGGAACAATAAGAAGATCAGTGTGGTCTATAATAAATTATGTGAGTTCATGGAAGCCTTTGCTGGGCAAAGGCTTCACTTGGTGGTTTACCTTGGGTATTTTTTCTTCTTTGGGATGAGCGCCAGCGTGGAGAATCTAGACAGGGTCCTTCTGGGAATTGACAAGGCCCAGCTTGCACTTGACGGGAAGAAGGTCCCCCCGGATATGACTTGGTGGACCATGTCATCCAGGACACCCTGGTCCTGGCTGGTATCTATGGGTTTATGGCCCCATCTGAGAAGCTGCTGCTTCACTCCCATCTGACCATTCTGCCTTTCACCAGCAGGCAGGAGTTTTTTAATAAGGGCATATCCACCGTCCACGGTGTGGCGGTGGAGGTTGTGCGCCACCTCCATTGCGGGATGGGTACATACAGAAAAACTCACTACAGGTGTTTGTAATAAATTCTCTCTTCTAATAAATTTCATTCCAATTCATATTATTTTTATTATAATAAAATTTTCTAATTCTTATTTCAGCAAACCAGTTTTGCAAAATATATCGCAGAAACAGGTTTCATAAAAGCATAAAATAATATGTTAATAAAATAAATTCCAACTTGTACATTTTACGTTTGATTTTTATAAGACTATTTTATATTTATTTGACAAAAGTGGTATAAATCTATTCACGTAATCCAGTATTGAGCGCTTGGGATTACCTCAGATGGCATAATAAAATAATATATAATAAAATAAGTAAATTACTTACATTCATTGATGGTCCTGCTGAATGTGATTGCAGGCGTGGAAACATCTAAATATAAAATGATAATTAATAAATCTTGAATAGTAAATTAGAGAATATAAAAAAATTTGGACACACTAAGCCTTTAATTGATTGGCTGTTTGGCTAGGCATACAGGGATGAATGAATCAGTGTGGCCATAGAATTTGGCCATGGTCTTAGCTGGGAGGATGTGGATCCCAGCCTGCAGCAAGTTAAAGAAGTCCTTGGTCCCAGTTGAGGTCCTTTGCTTGAAAACTTGCTTGAGCCACCCAAAGACTTCCTTGATGGGATTTAGGAATGGCAAATAAGCAGGGAGGAAGAGAAGGCGCAAGTTTGCTGTGGCCAATTGCTGGGGGCCCACAACAATGCTGGTGTCAATTGATGGAAATTCTTCAAGAATGTCAGCCACTTTGTGGAGACCAACATTGTCCAGAACAATTACGTTGGTGAAGCCCAGGCTTGTGCGCCTCAGGTGCTTCTGGACCAGTTGGAAAAATGATAGTAAGGTCCTGCTATTATGTGAAACCAATATCATTTGGTAGAGCTTGACCCCCTTTGGACCAAGGAGAGCCACTATTGAGTAGGCTGTGGCGCAGACTGCAGCACGCCAAGCCATCCTGTCATTGGAGCCTTTGGGGACATAGCCATATGCATTGTGCATAGACAAGGCAAATGCCAATTTGTCAATATAGTAAAATTTGACCGTCCCCTTGGCTTTGAGGGCAGTGTACGCCTCTGCATAGTTTTTCTGGGTCTCAATGTTGGTTGGGCTGTTTCTAATATAGGGAGATACCCCAAGCTCTTTCCAGGAAAAACACATTCCCTTCACTAGATGATAGTAAAAGGAAATTGAAGCCTCAACCCCAAAAGTAGACTTGACCATGGCCTGTATATTTGCCAGTTTAAGATGACAATCCCAGGTTATCCACTGGCAGATTGCCTATTTGTGCTCCTTGGTGAGCATGGTTGATACGCGCAAGGATTTTTCCGCGGCAAGGACTCAGTCGGTATTAATGAACTTGTTGAATGTCTTGGAAGCGCACTTGGGATCCACCCCAACAATGGCCGCAGCCGCCTTGTAATTGCCTGATTCACACATTAGCTTAAGCAGGATGATGTGTTTGATATCAGGAATATGCTTCTGAGCGGGCTTTGTGGGTTCAGACAAGACAGGATCCTGATTGGTGACAGGCTTGCAAGGCATGGGCACCTTGGTGTAAAACGCAGCAACTTTCTTCAACACTAACTGCCCCTCATTGGTTTGATAGAACTTGGGCTCCTCGTCATCCTCCTGATTGCCATCACTGACGTAGGGCTCATAGCTAGTATCAAGTACAGGCTTCACCTTCTCCAGCATGGCTGACAGGACCAACTCTTGCTGGTAAACAATGTCAAACACATACAAAGTAAGTTCTACCTCCTTGTTTCTAACTGTTTTGGTAGTGGTAACCTTGGTGGGCTTCCAGGTCAGCTTTGGGACCCGAGAGCTGATGCTCCTCACCCTAGCAGCTTGTGCTCCTTGAACTGGCTGTGTCAGTGCAGCGTCACTATGGAACTCTCCTCTCCTGTCTCCTCCTTGAGTAGGCACTTGGGTTGCACTAACTCTATTCTTTGACCCACGGGGCAACCACAACCGCAGCGCACAACGGGTGCATTGGTACTCTGGTGTTGTGTTCCTTCTATTTTAAAATTTAATAAAATATTAAATAAATTTCAATTAAGTTACCCTAATTTTAATTTTTTCTTTTATCTTAATATGGAAATTTAATTTGAGTTTTTCCCACCTGATATCCCAATTATAGATTTTTATTTCTTAATTAGCTGTTTTTGGTTTTACAACGCTCATTTTAGAATACTCAAAAAAAATCCACCCATTTTACTAGATTTTACTGCCAAATTCAAACATCCAACACAATATTTTTAAAATTTATGTTTCAGATCTTGTGTCTTATTTTAGATACCTTAGTATCATTATTGATTACAATCCATTGCACACATTGTGTGAGTGATTCAGTTTATGTAGTGAGTTGCTATTGTGCTTTGTTTTTGGTTTGAATTTTGACTCACCTTGCTTGGGTGTATTTTGTCACCAATTCACATAGTAAACATATGTACACCAAAAGTCAACTCACACCATTTTGTTTGTGAATCAATGTATTTTGGATTGTATTTTGAATGGTTCTGCTTTGCATGTGAGCCCTTTGTTGCTGTGTTGACTCATTTTGCCCATTAACGCCAATAAACCCTGTTAACAGAGTGTATATTTTAACCTGATAGTTGGATTTCGTTTAAATCTGAAATCATTTTGTTTAAATCTGAGGTATTTTTGGTTGTTGCCATAGCTTTTAAAACTACTGTAGCACTAAGGGCAACCATGTCAGTGGTTGGGGTAAATATTGATAGTAAGGATATATATCTACTGAATTTTATAATTTAGCTGTATGTGGTAGGCATGTGTGGTTGGATGATTGGTATTGCATGTATGTTTGATGGCCAGGTTTGGAGTGGGTTATGGTAAGCTGTTTTTGTGGCAGGTGGGCTGGGAAGCATATGTTTGTTTTTATTCTTGAAGCGTTGGTAAAGTATTGTTTTTATCAACTTTTGTTTGAATGATTTATAAGTTGTCGAGTGATGTGGGGATGGAATGGGGGTAGTTGAAGAGGTTGGCAGGGTCATATGCAGCCTTGATCTGAACAAGGCGTTTGGTGTTGTTGCCATAGAAGCGGAGGAGGGGCTGGGTGATGTCGGAATCCATGAAGTTGGAGTAGACATGGAATCCCATCGTGCTCAGGATTGGGGTGAGCTGGGAAAGCCACTGGGTTCCTTCCTGTTGCTGGTGGGGGTTGATGGCATGGATGGAGGCGGAGATGGAGTAAAGGATGGTTTGGCGGTGGGGATAGGCGGTGGCATGGGAAGGTATATCGTTGATTTTGCCGCCGTGGAGATCAATTAGGATGTAGCCACCTTCAGGAAGCGTGGTGAGATTGTTGAGGCGAGGGTTGCGGTTGGTGACGAGGATGGATGTGGATTTGAAGTAGGAGATGCCGTTTGATTGGCGGGTGATCTCGTTGAAGTTGGGGGTGTTTGGAGGAGATAGGTTAATCAGCATGTCCATGTAACTTGACTGGAGGACGGGTGCCTGGTTGACTGGTTCGGGGAACTTGGATGTTACTGCGTGGGATAATAGAAGTCCTTTGATGGGGTCGTGATGCTGGACAGCAGCATTGACAAGGACACCTCTTCTGTTGGCAGAAATAAATGCAGTGATGCTGCGATGAGGGTTGCTTAAAGCCCACCGATGCCAGATGCGTAGAACATTCGCAAACTGGTTGAATGGGTACTTCAAAGTAATGGAATGAACAATGCTGGGAGGGCGGATGGTTTGTATTCTAAATTGAGTGACGATGCCAAAGTTGCCTCCCCCTGCCCCACGCAGAGCAAAGAAGAGGTCGGGGTGGGAATTCGCATTCACAACTAGGATTTCACCGCTTGCATCCACCATTTGCATCTCAACAATGTGGTCACAAAGCATTCCATCTTTGCGAGAAGAATACCCATACCCACCTCCAAGCGCAAACCCTGCCAACCCAATCATCTGGCATCTGGGCGAGGGGATCGAGTAGTTGCCTTGTTGCCACAGCCAGTGGTTGACATGCCCCATGAGAAGACCAGGTCCAAGTGTCACAATCCCAGTCTCCTTGTCGAGGGCTGTACTGTTCATCTCTCCAAGATCAATCACGACATGTGAGTTGCTGATGATGGAGTACTTTTCAAATGAGTGGCCTCCTGCCCGTGCAACGATAGGGACGCCTGTTTCCGAGGAGCATCTGACGGCAGCTTGGATGTGGGTTGCTGCCGAAGCACGAAGGTAGGCCAGAGGCTTCAAAGGGTTGCGACTGATCCACTGGAAGTTGAGTGCAGCGTAAGTAGAGTGGTTTGGTTGGACAACTCTTGCTGAGGGGATGCCATTGTCGAGGAGACATCGGAAGATGGCAGTGCTATTTGCAAGTGTTGCTAGCTGGTTAAGCATTTTGAACTACCAACTCAAAGGACCTTTTGCTATTTGAGCTAGAAAAAATTCTGAAACAAGTCTGGATATCCTATTGAGGCACATGTTTTTTGTCCGATATGACATGGGCAGTTTCATTTAGAATTCAAAGCTCCTGGATTGAAGGACGAGGTCATCCTTATCTCGTATCATTAACTTATGTGTGGCATAAATTAAAGTTAAACATATGGCACTCGCCTAATTTATGACTGCTGTAATGGTGATTTACAAATATTAGATATTCAGAGAATATTCAGCCTACAAGAGAACAGGTACAGTCAAGCCATCAATAACATTAACGCCAGTCAGGCGGAACTCAAGGCAACAACAGTTAAAGAAACTAAAATAGAATAAAAAAACAAGTTACAGAAAGAAGAGATGTTTATTAATCAGGAGACAGGCACAATTTAAAGCTCACTGATAAGCGTTATCTTTTATTGGATATCAGATATCGGAGCTGATAACAGAATCACTACAACACTGCTTCTATAAAATCATACATTTATTCTTTTAAAAATATATATACGCCTTTAAACAAAACTGAATCAGTTTATTGTCAACCAAAGCAAAGCATATCGCCCGGCGTTATAAATAAAACCATGGTGCTGGGCAATAGGCTATTGAAGTTTGCTTGATGATAAATCCCTTTAAAAGTAAAAATCATCCATCCTCCATACTTGAGCTAGAAAGAAGTTATGATTAGCCAACCTAATCTACAAATATGAATTGTCAAGATTTTGGGGTCTTGGGGAATTGTGTTTATTAAAGGACATGGTAATGTGAGTGTTTATAGGGCACTGTATGGCAACAGTCTGTAGCTACCAATTGGGTCTTTAGGTGAGGCTACAGCCTGATGGTACTCCAATCCTGTAGGAGAAAACACACAGGTCTGCAAGTAGATGGTGACACGCTCTACTTGGATACTTCTGACTACTAGGCTTTGGTTAGTAGTGATACAGTGATAGAGATTCCTTAATCTCTATCTTCAAGGGTGATTATTCTGCTCAATCTCTAATCAGGAGAGCACCTTATATAGGGTGGATAAGCCCTCTTTCCAGATAGTTATCTGACGCATCTAACTCTTACTAGTCAGTCTATCTGTTCCCCAGACTGCTAGTTTCAGCCCCCCAGAGCTAGGTAGCCATGTTGGTCTGGCATAGGACTTCAATAGATTACCAAGCCTCAGCTTATCTCATCAGCGTATTGGCAACATCTGGTTTGTAGTTTATGTATGTGCGAGTTTAGTTAGCCTGTCTACTGGGATTTTGCATCATGCATTAATTCAGCTGAACAACCTCCTATATTGGTCATGGAATTTGAGGTATCTACAGTGCAAATGTTTGGCGTCAATCATATTGCATTAATATTCCAGATTGTTTCATCCTATTGGCTGTTTCACGTTCTGTGATTGTGACCCGGAATATCAAGCCTGTTTCTTCAGGTTCAATCCAATGAGCAGGCCATTTTTGGATCAGGATTAATCTTCAGAGTAAACATCAATGTACTTCTAGCTGTACCCAAGGAGCATGATAAGTTGATGCTTCTACAATCAAGCCAGAGGAATGGCAATTGGTCATCCACCCAATAAACCAAGAAGAAAAATGATCAAGTCTATTACATTATTCCGGAGGCTTGACATGAATCAAGCTCCATGTGAAGAATTGTTGACCAGGGATTGTGGAAAGCCTAATTCATTAGACAATCAATGGCAATTAATCAAGCCAATCAATTAATTTTTAAAAAATGACCCATTGTCAGAAATTGCACCACTAATGCTATTTTGATATGGCCTTCAAATAATGATAAATGCAAAGATTTGACTGGTTTTGCTTTTGAGTTTGGGAATTCCTTGCTTTCCATAAATGGGTCTGTGCTAATATCCACCCATTCTGGAATACCATACCTTTTCTTGCCTGATCCTGGTATTACCTCATCCCAACGTGACCCCTTTGGCCACTCTGTCTATCTAATTAGTGATCACTGTCTCTTGTCTACTATTTAAGTAGAATTATTTCTTCTAATAAAGACAAGTTTATCCGCATTTGTGTTGGCTTTAATATTCTTAAAGCTTTTTCCTTTCCTTTTTGCCAAAAGGAATTTCACCTCTTGTATTCCAGGAAATTAAGATATGTGCCCTTAATTTTGCCCTGAAGGCTAACCCAAGGCTAGCTTTGAACCTCAAATCTTTTTTGTTATAAAGATTTCCCGCTGTGTCCCCCTGGATGTTGTCCCCAGGAGCCAAACACGACAAAATGATGCTCACTACAAAGGCTGCAAGCCCCTTGGTTACCCTGTTCCCACGTGCATTCTCTGGTCCTTCTCCCTTTGCTTCTGAAGCACCCAAACAACCTAAAGTTTCTAGTCCTCCTCTAGAAGAAGACATCATTGATGCCCCCTCAACTCCCATGGTACTGATGCTGTCTCCCGGGCCCGTGTGGGCCCCCTTCCAGCTTTCTCTCTCAACTACAAGCAAGCTTGTGCTGCTGCCCGCTCCCTGCTCCACTCTGGCACTGTGGCATTGCATACTATTCCTGGTCTCTGTCCTGGGTATGCTTTCACAGACCTGTATTCCTTTTCTATTGGACTTTGGTCTCTCCCACGCGCTGATGGAGTCCATGGATGCAATTGACATGTTAGTCAACCAGTTCATCCAACCTGCCCTGGTTCATCGTCAAATTACATTAGGATCCCAGAACCAGCTTGTAAATGCTGTAGCCACCACTATCTCAAACAATCATTTTAAAAATATGGCATATTAAGAATGGTCCCACAGTCTCTTTGTGTGTATTTCCAATAACCAGCGCAACTTGCTGTCCTCCCAGAAGTACTTAACCTCCTCACTAAATTCCCTTCATTCCTTGCTCCCTGGATACATCAAGGATTGACTATGCAAATTAGATGAGCATCAAGTAGTGTGGTGTGGGCAAATTGAGGCCTCTCTGCTAAAGCATCACCAGGATTTTGAGACTCTGGTTAGCAAACTTAACCAATTCCAAGAACATATTAATTCTCAACTCAAATTGGTTGAAGCTCATGTTGATACTTGGGGCCGCCATCTGCAGCATCAGTATGGTCTGGATAAGGCTGCACTAGGAAACACTCTATATCAAGTGCAAAGTTATGTGAATGATAGAGTTTTTCTATTAAGGTGACTCCTCCTGCTCCTCCTGTTGAGGTCCTATATGACTTTAAAGCCAAGGTATGGGAAGCAATAGCTGAGCTCAAGGCTGCCACTTGGCGTCAATCTTCTGTTCAGAACCCCCCTCCAGTTGAACCTATGCCTGACCCTTGCATTGCTTTGCTCACTGACCAAGTAGCTACTTTTTGAGGAGAAATTGAGTACTTAAGACAACACCTCTCTAATCCTGAGAAATTGTCCTCTGAGTCTGAAGGTGAAGAGGAAACTGAAGTTGTTAATACTTTCACTCAGAGCAATTATGGTTGCTGCCCTGGTTTGGAAGGCCAACCCCAGATCAACTGCGCCCTTGCCCTGGATCAGCTAGCGGAAGTAACAAATGATGTTGCTGATAGGCAGGATGCATTAGAGAGAGGTACAAACCTCTCCTGCTTTACCAAGACAATAAATGGACAAGTTGCCCCTTGGTTGTTCAGACCACTTTGCTGGCTACCC